>DWHO01004549.1:0-10986 GCA_018247575.1 Eurytides lysithous rurik
CACAAACTAATGTAAAAATGACGATTCATAAGTGCTTGTAAAGGCCTATTTGAATAAAATATTTTGATTTGATTTGTATTAGCAATAGAATAACTGTTAATGCACCAGCAGCCCCAAGGGGACTCCGCTATACAAATTCCGACATGCAAATAACACTACAGCCACCGCTTCAAAAATTATCTGAACGTTATCAAAGATGTAAGAGCAAAAGCATTTCTGAGCACAGGTACGAAGTCTATAATCATGACAAAAAGGGATCGTGTATAATAAAGTAATATATTTAAGCACAATTTATTACTCGAATGTTCTTCTTTACGACACTAAGTAAGTACTATGAGGCAATTACTCGTAGGGACGGACTTTAGCAACCTGTAAGGTGTAACGAGGAAAATTGCCTAATAAAAATTAATATAATGAAATATTTGGTTGGGACACCGTCTGCGCTTCCCGGAGCCGCCTAAAGTAATCTATGTGGATAATCTCACGGCGATATGACAAGGATATAATTCAATTTCTCGACTCAAAAAGTTTCGACTTAAAACAGCCCGCTACATAGTTCAAAAGCAGAAGATGGTCGAGCAAATCCTATCATAATGAAATTCAATTTATTACTGAATTGTAAACTTGCCATGAAATTTAATATAAAAAAATTCTAAGAAAAAATTTCATAAGGCCAAGGTTTTAGTTAAATGGTATAAAGATGATAGACGAATAGAGATGAATTTATGTTGATGTATTTAAAGAAATAGACTTACTATTACATCGATGATTTAGTTAAATCAACCATTATGTGAAAGTTCAACAAACAATGTAACATAGGTGTCAAAGTTATTTTATATAACTTCCGAACGGTGGATTTTCCTTATTCTCTACAAGGATTTGATTGTTGTGTAAAGAACAAACAACACATTTTGGAGGGATAAGCGAGCTTGGTTTATTATCGTTTGTTTCTCTTCGTGTTGATTTAAATTTAAAATTATGATGAGTTGATTTATAACGGTCTTGTTTAGTAGACGAACATAAATAATGACGGAAATGCAAATGTAATCTTAGAGTGCTCTATCTTTTACCTGTCTAGGTTTTGTTTTTAAATGATTATTAGTTTTTTCACCTTTTTTTACACATTTTTGAATCAAAAACTAACTGTTCGATATGACTATTAAGTAAATGGAGGAAATTTAATGAGAAACGATTCCTCGTAGCTTTTAAGCTACGATTCGGCGCTTTAGCGCACAAACAATAAAAAGGATCCGATAAATTTCAAGCCCTCCAGTCCAAAAATGCAAATGCACCCAAATACGACTTCACAAGGCTATAAATTAAAGAAAACAAACTTACAAAAGTTTTATTTAAAAATCTCTGTGGTAACGGCTGCCTATGTACAGTGGTTATTTACCATCAGGTGCTACCAAATAATTCCCCACCGTGTGTTATACACGCGAAGAAGCACGAAGTCGATACAGATAATTGCATCTTTTCAATATAAGTTCGTAAATGTTCGCATATTCCAAATATTTTAATAATTTTTTGCGTATAAATTCTTTTGTTATTTAATGATATATCATTACACGATTACTCGAATAAACTGTTAAGCTTCAACGCTCATTTAATGACGAATAACACACGCTCCAACGTTCATTCGCCCGTAATAAACATTGTTTATACAGAGACGCAGTGTCATAACGATATTAATAAAGGCCAATTTGCGTACAATTGTTTTGCCACGACGTTGCGCCCGTTTAAACGTCGCTCGTTACTCGCAAATGGGGAATGATAATGCTGTGTTGCACGCGCTGTTTATCGGCGGCGGGGTCTATTCCGTTTTTATGCGAGAGGCGAATGCGTTCGCAATAAGTGATCCGTATGTTTAATTTAAACGGCTGTTTATTGTTTCACGCGTCGACGGTTCGTGTTGATGCGAAAACATATAATCGCTTGGTGATCCATGAAGAAATTAATAAAGTGAAACTGTAATGGTGAAACTACCAAGTCCGATGATTAATGGTAATGCGACTCCGTTGCAATTGTTTGGTGGTTCGTAAAAGTAAATTAAGTGCTATGCCACAAAGCTAGTCCAATAATACGCTCCTTAGTTTTATACGTGACTGAATTACTACATGTTTGGGTTTTTTTTATTTTCCACATGACTGTTCGAATTTTTTATGCAAATGTAATTGAATGACGATCGAAGACAAATGTAACATTTGTAATGCGACTAGCTATCAACTTAAACTTAATAATTAATGCAATATTCGTTTCACATACCCATTTTCATAATTATACTATACGAGTTATTTAATAATGTACTGTTAATAGCTGACATAACTTACGAACTTGTGAAAAGGTATTTATTACACGGTAAAAGCTTTGCATGTCGACCAACGTGCATGTTTATTCGCACCTTATTTTAATGTTATTAATTACTTATCAAACTGTTCTTACAAATGTATATACATAGTTCATACAAATTAAAGAACATCAATTCCATCGTGCGATGTTTTCGTCAAAACATGCCATAAACCGACACAACTATTATGCAAACGAGTTTAACTAAAACCCACTAATTAGGTAGAACATTACGTCAAAGTGTATGGGACCACAGTCGCCGCTTGAACGCGACATCGAGAGCCACTCCAATGTTGATGTTTAATTAACTTTTTATAGGCTATGTGGTACGTGCGGCGTCTATGTTAATTCATTTCGTTGGCGCCATTTTATAGTTGTCGTAGGGTTGACAGCTGTCACTTTGATTTTTTCTACTACTTACTTAAAAAGAACTGCTTTCACTACCTCTTTAACGAGATATAACAGAAATTAGCACCATAATACAATTTCTAACGTTGAAACGTGTCATCAGTACATGCAACGTGTCACGTACCATTATAATACTATATAGAAATGTAAATTTGTGACATAGAAATTCCCATTTATCTATATCTTGATGAATATTGAAGCGTTATTTATTTCGAAGGTGGGACGACTGCATCTTTAATTTTTTCGCCATGCGGTAGCGTATAAGTACTAATTTGTATTCCGGTTTAAAGGGCAAATTTGGAATCTGAGCGTAGTAATGAAACATTTTAAATCTTTGGGTGACAAGCTCAGCCAGGGCCAAGCAAATTTTTTAAGGCACTGTATCGTATGGATATACTAAGTGACTAAGCGTCCATCCTCTTGTTAATCAATTTATTCCTTAAAGAAGAATATTACTGCTAAACTATTTATTTAAAAACGGATGCATGTAGAAGGACCTATGTATGTATATATAGACAATAACGTCGAGAGACCGCAAAATGAATATGGAAACTATATGTAAAAAATAGTAGCAGTATAAGACAGTAGTAGGCAGTATGTTTCTTTTTATTTTTAGACATAAATTTATTAAGAAAAATGTCTTGAATACCGAATCACGATAATAGTTTTTCAGTTTCCAAACAATGGGTTGTTACCATACTTCTAGGAATGACATGAAGCGTGTAAATATTCACCAACATGATACAGTGGGTGTCGCCGGACACAAGACAACCCTGGAATCACAACTAATTAAGCACAATGCTGCGTTCGACGTATGCCGTGCTAGCGTGTCAAGTGACATCGCCTCCACTAAGTTATAGCGACAATGCTTCAATTAACCGCATTTAAAGCGCCCCGTAAAACCGCTGCGCCTCGTGAAGCGAATGAATATTAACCCGCGAGGCTTTTACTTTAATATCTCAATAAACGAATGTCGTGTTCAAGCCTCTGTAAATAATAAACAAATTTACTTTAAGGGTACGAGTAGAGGGTTCTCCATACAATTATGTCTTCTTTGCGCTAATTTATTGCAGTGATATCGGAATTAAAGTTCACTCATTATTTTCTAATCTACGAATACACATGATATGATGAGCTTATATAAAGATTCGTTTTAGCTTTCTTTCTTCTTTTGAGGAAGAAAAATGACGAGACGACCAAGCCATGCGCCTGACGGTAAACGACATTTTTGCCCATAATAACAAGATGCCACAATATTCCGATGAGCATTATTTTAAAACTGCTAAGCTTTGCTCTACGCCCGGCTTTTGCCATTTCTATGCCCAGTAACTATGCTCTTAATACCGTAAAACGGTAGTACTATAATGATGTATATTAATGTTCAATATGAATACGTTCGATTGCTCGATTTTCTTATATACATATTCAATAAATCAAGATAAAAACAAATTTACAGAAAGGAATCAGCCTAAAGGTCTGTTAGATCTCCACTCCATACATCAAGCATTAAAAATAATAATAACAGTGGCCCCACCCTGGCCGCAACGGCCGGTCAGTAACAGATCAGCATACCTTGCGGGATATATTATATGTTCATAGGTGCTTTCACTGTTTCTTTGCTCTCATGTTTCGATGGATGTTCGGATGTCTGACATGACCGGTTAAAGATCAGGCGGTAACTAGATTAGTGGAATACATTTGTCAAAATCAATAAAAATTTTATATGCTATACCCACAATTCATTGTAATCCAAACTTTACTTTCGTCTTTTATCTTTTATGCTTAGTTTGCACATTTTAGATATATTTATATTTTTTTTAAGAAAAGAATAGTTATCTTTGGTTATTTTACTATACTTTACCCTGTAGGTTTTTGTTAAAGTCAAGCAGTGTTCATTAATTTTTACATAGCCAAGCAATAAAAAGGAAGTATTACTTTGTGCTGGCTTAACTGACGATTTTTTACGACTAATTACTGGCCGTAACAATAACACCATATCTCTGGGTGACGAATACAGTGCAAAGAAAAGAGAAAAGATTTGAATTGCCACAGTACTAAATAGTGCACGATACTGGGCAGCTAAAAAGAAAACCGATACGTTAAATAAAAAGAGTTACGATTATACTAAGCTATTACTGTTTTCTTTTGGTTTCGTCCGTTATAATTTAAATAGTCCAATATAAAAGAAAATCCTAAGGGTTATAACAAAAAAAAGTTACAAAAAAAAAAAAAATAAAGAGACGACCCATAAATAGTTTATGTGATTTGTTAAAAAATTGTTTGACTAAGAGACTCGTATTTTGATATGTTCCCCCATCCCTAGGGCTGAACTGTCGCAGCACACGATGCATATATCTTCCGAGTAACTACGCACTTGGTTTTTGTGCACATCCCCTGTGACAAGATCGCGGCGAAGAGGCGTACAATTGGGACTATTCAATTCTTTCCAGGCGAGAGCTTTTACTATTTTGAAGCAGTCACAATGTATTATGTAGTAAAGTGCTACGGCGTAGACGTCCCGTAGCAACTGTTCAACGGGGATGTGAGGTTACATATTAAGTTGTAAATTGTATTTTACAGCTTAATATGATTCTACTCACTACATTCTTTTGTCTATTTATATTGTATATTTGTATCATAATATTTAAACTAACGTTGAAGAAATTGAATTCGTTTCGATATCCTTGATGGCAATATATCACTCCTATATGTTTGATGTAAAATGTAACTGTTAATAAATTCCTTAATTTCGAAATATTTTCAATTTAATTCTTAAAACAATAAAAAGGTTCGGATTGAAATAACAGGCGAGCGTTTTTGTGCGGTCCAGAGTTATCGGCGTCCGCCATTCGCCATAGATGTATTCGTCCGAGCCGCCGCCTCGTGCCATGTGAAAGGGGCCCGTTGAAATTTACCTTCCGCATCGTTAGAGCGAATAATGCCGCTAACTATTTATTTGAGCAGACCACAATTGTGGAGCCGATATACGACGTCGATATCGAGATATTCATGGCAAATTTACTTTTGTCCCACAATTATTTCATATTTTAACGCAATATATTTTTTTACGGAGTTGAGCGATGAGACAAGTAAATCGGAGCTAAAAGTCAGGGATAATGGTAAGCGAGGTGTTTGCTCAGAACAGCACAGCGCTGCGAAGAATTATTTCCGCAACAGTGAAAGCAAAAGTGTTCTTAGCTTTTTTGTGTACATCAGATGTAGGAGATGTTATATATTTTAGTTGTAAAATACACTTCTGAATTTATTCTGATCAACAGAATGACCGGGGCCAACTCTCAAAAGTTGATAATACGACTGTTCAGATAATAGCTCATCTCAACCACATTATTGTTTCCCAATTCGTGAATAAAATTAAAATGTATAATATAATATATTAAATTATATATGAATATACAAGTGTACTTGGTTTTATCTTAACAAGGACACAGTAAATTGAGAGTGGTCGTTGTCGACTATAAATAATTAATGTAAAAAGGGCAATTCTTGTTACAGGGTTTTGTTACAAAATATTGACTGAAGCGTTTTACGTCCACTCAAATAATCACTCGTAGAACGTTGTGAAATCAATGTTATGAAATTTGAGAAACAGCTGCACTTGATAGATCTATTTATTATGAAAGGAACAAGTGTGAACGAATCCGTGATCCTGGCGGACGTAAACCCACATGTATCTTTATTATGTTGTTTACACCGGTATTGGGCAATCACGTCCGTGTTCGACATATGTCGTTCGCAACTTGTGAAATTCGGATGACGAATTGCCACTAGTTCCAATTTTATGATCGCGACAAATGCAATTTTGTTTTATGGTTTTTTTTTTTTGTTTGGTTAGTTAACTGCATAGTAAGTGCACGTGTATTTATCTACACATATTCATATGCACTGTAGTATGTTCCGTGTCGTTGATTGATCTGTTATTGACAAAAAAAAAGCTCTTTTCGACTAAGTAAAATTATGACCGAATCGTATTTTTTTATAAGTTTAAGTTTTTTATTGCGTGCCGCGACTGCTCTCTCTTGTTGAATGGGTTGGCTTGCACCGGATAAGTACCACGATCTCACAGAAAATCGGCGTGAGGTGGAAGTGATTTTGCTCCACGTTTCGTCCGGTGAGTGAGGTGATCGGTGGCCCATCCCCTATTCTCCCCGTCCACCTTCTCTCACTCCTCTTCCTACATCTGCCTCCATTCCCTCCCTCTCTCCTGCTTTCCTTCCCCTCCCTCCTCCTCCCTTCTTCTCACTCCTTGTCAAGTGCTCTTCCAAAAATTTCCCCACTCAGTGGTTGGCAACGCATTTGCAAGTTCTGAAACGTTGCAAATGTCCATGGGCGGCGATAATCGCTTACCATCAAGTGGGCCGCTTGCCCGTTTGTAAGTCTACTCCATAAAAAAATAGATCTAATAAGTTAACAGGCAAGTTGTATATTGAAGGGAAAGTGTTATATCGTAAAGATTAATAGAGTTGCTAATTATCTATATTATTGTTTCAGATGCTTATTTTTCTACGTCTAAAGATTGAAGCTTCGTTCACCGTGGTTGAGCGCTGAAAATATGAATAAGGAAAAAGTGCCGAATAAAATTTGATGTTGTGGAAGTGAGTGGCAGAGTCGACAAGGGATGGCGTAGACGGCTTTACACTGACCTGATTGTTTGCGTTTATGCAGGGAAATAGGCAGGGGATGTATGTCAAGAACGTGCTAAAAGGAAAACCCTTATCTGCACTATGCCGTTTTTCTTTAGTTTTGTCTGTCAAGTTATTTATGTAGCAAATATTGGATGAATTATGATTTATGAAATTTATTGTTTTTATTTTGTACCCTAATGGTTTAATTTTATTCTTTATGTTTATCCAGCTCAGTTTATAAGGATAACACATTTGTGTTTCTGTAATATTCATTTTTCTGAAAACAAAACTAATAAAAAAACACAGAAAATGATAATATGATACAATGAGAAACTAAAAATTCTTTTTTTATGATTAAGAGTAGACGCATCTATGAAAGAAAAATTCGGAAATCTACTGGACGTATGAAATTTGAACTCGGGTGGTTCAAGTTGAGAATAGCTTAAGGTAAACTAGGAGATGTATGGTACACTAAAGTTCTGATTAATATTTGTACCGACCTCGTTCTATCGCTCGTACATAATTAGCTCGCGTCAGCTCATTTAACTCGGATTTATGTGACCGCGGGCTATCCGTAGGGTCGGACGTTAGGTAATGTAATAAAAACTTCCTCCCGAGACCCCTAATTATATATCGAACTACGTGCTAGAATAAACTCGTTGATAGTTGGCCGGAGTTAATTTTCGCGTGCTGTTAGCGTGTAGGCAACTACGTGGATTCATATCTGTGATTCTCTGTTATTTAAAAGTTACTATTTAACTTTTACTTTTACAACAGCTAATATTTAACTTTTATAATTGGCTTATAATCTAATATGTACTTATTGTAAACTGATGGTTACAATAGGTACTGATATTTATGCTATGCTTTTTTAAAGGCTAATCAAAAGCTAAAAGAATAAAATGAAAGCTCTTGACTCTTGTCCTTCTTCCATGTGTGCGTAAATAAGTAAATAAAAGAAGACAACGATTTAATTATCGGTTTGATCGTTCTTTAGGTAAAAAAATATAAGAAAAGTTAAAAAAAGAACTCAATAATTGTTTTAGGTTAATTTTGATTACATCCTTTACTCGACTTTTAAGCGAGTGAAAATCCATTTCATAAAATTTAATTCGTGAAACCTTTAAAACTGCTGCAATCAAAGGGAGTGGAATGAAACGGGAAGCAATTATTATAATACAAACTAAACAGGAGCGGTAATAAAACACGACGGCACGAGATTCAGAGTATTAAAATAACTGCGTATTTGCCTCTAACAAGCAAGAGAACACTATTTAATACAGCGAAAACACTAATGAGTTTGTTTGAAGTGAAACTCGAGCCACAATTTGTGGCGCAGCCATGTTGTTACTTGAGAACGCGAAATCTCATTTATATGAAATTAGTTTCGAAAATATATATGGTATCTCTGTCGAGGACTTTGTGGGCTCCCCCAGCTGTTTTGATTAGAAACAGTGGGGCTGTTTTATTCAAAAGTGATACGTTCGTAACTTCACTATCAAAACGTTGGCAAATGAAAACTTTTTAGAGTCAAATAAAAGGGGTTAGTAAGTTAAATGTAAACCGAAAGCTCTTACTGCAACTCGACTAGCTTTGTGCTAGATATAAAGGGATTTACTTAAAAAAACCCATCGGTGATTTATGCATGTGTTTTTCTGACAGCTATTATGAGCGTTAGTAGTTTTTTAAAGAGTGTTAAAGAGATAGTTTAAATGAATTTCCCGGTATGAGTCTTAGTTATAAATTTCACATCCTATATAATGTTAGTCCATTTTGATAAGGTCCGATAAAATGTTGTCGATGGAACTAGAAAGTAAGGCCATTTTTTGGTTCTCAATTAGCATGGGGTCGTTTACTTATTAACAGTTTTACTTCTATTTTCACAATATTTTTCTAAAGGGAAATAAAGTGCTGAAAGAAAATGAGCATATCATGCACATGATGATAACATGCGGCATTTATTTATTTATTTATTTAAACAATATGCACAATTGACGTACATAGGCGGACTTAATGCCAAAGGCATTATCTACCAGTCAACCTTTAGGTGATTCTTGCATAAGAAAGTCTGGAACTGCAATGATACAATCCCAGAAGGACTCTGCAGAAGTGGTAGACTCTTGACAAGTAGGACAGTTATATTAAAGACTGCTTTCTTTCTTTACTCGATTACAAATAATTTACTTTCCATTTCTTAACACTATAACATACGTATCCAAGAGAGAAAAATACCCTAAACATCCTTTTACCCGCGACGCCAGACAACAGACGCGGGGTAAGTGAATCATTTCGCTCTCCGTAAACCCCTATCCTGCAACATGTTCCCGGTAAATCGCATTCTGTACGTAGCGCGTATTAGTATGGAAAGCATTTTAAAGCTGTCCCGCTCCGAGCTTTATACTTCGGGCGCGGCGCTCGCGGAAACAAAACGGATCAGTTAGCTCGGCGCACGGCTGTAACGTGATGTAGGTAGTCTGGATGCAGGAGCGTCTCGTATCTATAACTGGCTGGTATTTGATTAGCAGAGCACTCTGAGAGTGATAGATTTTAAACGAGAAGTGGGTAAATGAAAACGTTCGAATGGGCTAAGGCGGACACGAACATTGGCGACCATATCTGTAGTTTTCGGCACGAACAGATTCACAACTGGAATAAAAACCGGAAAAATTTTCATTTTATTCTGTCGTGATGAGTCAAAAATTGAAAATAATTTTTCTACGTTTTCAATTTCAGAAATGTTAACTCCGTAAAAATAGATCGTTAGGGTTTTGATTGTTATTTTTGTGATGCGAATCGACTTTTTTTTATAAATCTGTTTTTTTTAAAACAACGACACAATTATTTTAAATTGAATGTCATTAAGGTTTTATATAACGATTATTTATCACCAAAACAAACGAATAGTTGCTCAGAAATAACACCTAATCTGAGCGTAAAAGTCGTGAGTAACCTATTTTACACGTTTTTATTACATTTTGCAATTTTCGCAAATACGGTGTTCCTTCAATACTACAAAACAATACTACAAAATTACACAATATATTAGTCTTCTTCTTTGCCGTTTCTTGCATTTTTATTTCTTAATTTAGTCTATTCTTCTATGGAATTCGCTGCCTCTTGAAGTTCGTTGACATTTGTTAAAAATAAGAAATCCCTCGTCTACTATCTTCGTATGTTTGTGCGTATGTATGTGATATAAATATTTATGTAACAATTATAAATAATTGGTCGGTAAATAAGAAACCAAACGGTGGTTGAGAAGATAAAAATATTTGGATATTTTGTATCACTTTTCGAAAGTCGATGTCTCAGCATTTGTAATGTTTGGTGTATTGAGTGGAAATCTAATAGACCTTTTGGCTGATTATTTCGTGCAAACTTGTTTTTTATCTTAATTGGTTGAACATATATATAAGAAAGTATAGTAATTGTACACATTTGTATAACACGGATTTTTTTTATTATTATGTATGTTAATGTCGGTATTTCGTACGACAAAATTATTATTTTATTATACTGTTTATCTTAGCTTTACAAAATTAGACTTATCTCGCGATAACCTTCTATAAAATAATATACCCTCTAAAGG
>DWHO01004550.1:0-10985 GCA_018247575.1 Eurytides lysithous rurik
TGGGGAGTGCTCTGAGGAGTTGTTCGGATTAATACCAGCTGCTGAGTTCCGCCTCCGAACAACGCGACAAACCTCCATATACCATCCACACCACCTGGATGGCTGGCAATCCACTACCGTGCGCTTTTCCCGGAATTTCTTCCCACGCACTACCAATCCGTGGAATCGGTTGTCGCCAGCGGTATTTCCGGACCAATGCAACATTGGGACCTTTAAGAAGAGAGCATAATCCCATCTGAATGATCGGCAACGCATTTGCAAGTTCCTTGATGTTGCAGATGTCCATGGGCGGCGGCGTTCGCTTAAAATCAGGTGAGCCGCTTGCTCTTTTGCCTCCTAATCCCTATAAAAAAACACCTTAGAGTAGTATATGTGATATCATATCCAGTTAGAGGGGTAAGTAGTCGATGCTCCTCCGATAGAGACCGGAAGAGCATCGAAAAATTTAACTCTTTAAGTTCTATGTCCAGTACTAATAATTGAAATTGCCATGCTTTCATCTGTGGCTACAAGTAAACGTAACAAGAGACAACATAGTTTTTTCGCTTTTTTGTTTTTTGTACTAAGAAAATTTAAAGTCGCTAAATATTATCGGTAAATATTATCTAATAAAAAATTTTAAATTAATATATGATAAAAAATATACTCACATTATACTTAGTATATTGATTGTAGCGGTTGTAAATATAATTATACAAGTTTTTATCGTTCCGTGACGGATTTGTTAATGATAGATATGTTTTCGTCTAAATAATAAAATCGTAATCATCCTAAATAAAATTAATAAAAATAAATAAAATTAATAAAAGGAAATAAATTGTTTTACGTTGAAAACGAGTAAACCTTCTAAATAGCAGATGGTTATGAGAAGGAATGACGATCCGTTATCCAATAGATATGGGGCTCGTTGGATTTGGCAATTTAGAGTGAACTGGGGTGAACGCCCCGAGACGAGGCGGATTCAACGATGCGGTAACGTGATTTACGTCATTTGAGTTATACAAATCGGAAAACTTTTTCATTCGCCCCCCTCTTCCCCGTATTAAAAAACCCGGAGATTTGCATGCCTTATTCTCATTTTCCTCTCGTTCGTTTGTCTTTAATTTTATTAAACATTACTCAAGCATACTAGTTTTAAGAATTGGTCAGTTTAGAAACCAATTGTAGAACAGAATCGTTTACTTGCTATTTTATTTATTATTAGTTTTTGATTCCGTCAGTTAAAATATAAGCGCAAATTTTAATAGCACATTTGTATCGTCAATTTCTTGTAATAATTGAATTTAGATGTGTAAATAGAAAACGTTCTAAATGCAAAAGGAGTTATTGATTTTAAGTTTGAAGAAAAATTCAGGTTTGTGAAAGAATTACAGCTAATACACGACGATGTAGATAAATATACCTAAATGTATACTCGCGCAACTCGCTATTATACGGTACACTTTTTACGTCGAACAGCATTTCGGAGTACTTCTTCTATTCAAACCTTTTAGGCATTTCTTCATAGGTCGTCAAGCAATTCCATTACACTGAGTGTTTGCCGTAGAGAGTAAGTACGTAAATAAAAGCGAAAGGTCGAGGCCTTTACATTCAATTACTCGTGCATTTCGTCGGTTTAATGTACACCGTGGTTCATCGACTTCGGATTTTGAGTGCATTTTTAGATTAATAAAGATAAGATAAAAGATAAGCTTTGATGAGGTATGATGGCATCGGAGTCATTAAAAATAACATTACTATAGGGATTTTCCTCCTACAGCGTTCTTTAGAAATTTATATAATTATACACATTGATTCTTCATCTGGACTGTGCAGAATCTTTTTGGCCAATACACTGTCTGCTGATATTTATACATGATATACAGTCCATAGATAACGATAAAGGTATGGAAGAACGATACTTGATTATTCGATTTTAGCGTGACTTCAAAACTTCTTTCTTCTTCATTCAGTTATAAAATTAACTTTTGATGAGTTTTATCGTGTTTTATTTTACAGTTAAATCACCAACATTTCAAAATAAATTAGGATCCAGGCATACCATTACTGAAGTAACTGAAGATAATCATAGATTTTCTATCTATATATATCTGAGATAAAACCTGATCAACAAACAGGCGGATAAATGTATAGACAGAATGTTCACCGTCTATATTAAATAAACTTCATGCTACTGAATTACAGACATTTCAACTTATTTGTACTTGAAACAGATTGGATAAAATTTATCCTCCGCATTAGCGATAAGAAACCTATATCGGAACTTTCTATAAATTGCTAAGCGTTCTATCAATTTAATTGTTCTCCGTTACACTTAAATAGTATAACGGCATTTTAAATTGTGATTATAAAATTATATAATTCTGTCTTTAGACAGAATTATAATAGAAATAATAGTAAAGAGCAACTTAATTTCTTATTAATCTAAGAAGATCTCAATCAACGTACATTTCACAGTTTTCTTTATAATTATGACCTGAAATATTTTTTTTTGCTCAAAGTTTATGTATGATCAATCAACCAATCAAATCAATGTTGGCACTGTGGAGTTTTCGTTACTTTAATATTTTCTTATAGTTTAATACCTTAATACTTTTATTTCTTCGTCATAATATGAACAACACTATACATACAATTTCTTACATTTAACAATAAAAATATATTACTAAACAAATGATTTCTCAGTGTCGCAATTGTAAGGGTATTTATTTATTATCTTATAATATTATATGAATATGTTAGAGCACGTACACACATACTTACATATATATACGTATTATATTTTATGCAAACGAACGCTGTTTTCCCTATTATTGAAGAATACACCACTGCGAGTGAGTACTGTAATAACTTCGCGGGCTTTAAGGGTGAATGCACCCTTTACGGCAGGGCTTAAACGATGTTGGCAATTTACGATATTCGACAAAGTTTACTCAAGCAATACGTTAAGCACCGGTCCAAATTTGAGTAAAGAAGAAAAATAAGTGTACACTTTGATTAAATAACGAACCTTAACGGTTCCGGGAATTACGAACATTTTAATCGTCTACCGTTAGTCTTATTTTTGTAAGGTTAGAAAATTTAAAATTCCTACCTATTTTGTAATTACTTAATTGAGCTTACAAAATATGAAGTAAAGCTAAGCCTAAGCCATACCTTTTCATAGTTTAGCTACGTAAGCTCGTGCGAGATATAAGCTATTTTAAATTGTTTCGGTGAAATGTTATCCTAAACAGTTGGGCCGCCAGTATCGCCACGCCATCCTAAGAAAAAGAATGAACAAGTATCGTTTACTCACAATTAAAAGTTGGGCGATTCCAATTTACATACTCCGTTACTGAAAGCGCTATGGGTCGCGGGTGGAAAATTGATATTGACTTTGAAACTTTGCGTAAACTTTTAGATGTTATTTAAATTCTGACAAGAAAATAATGGTGCCTTAACCAAAAAAAAAAAATACAAGTAGTCAGTAATTTTTTACCTCAGTACCTTCTTTAGTACAAATTTTTCTTATAAAAGTCTCTGCATCTTAAAACATCAAAATTTCACATTGTTTTCTTTATGAATAATATGAAATATACTTGGGTCGTGGAAGAATTCAAAAACATGTTATCATGGGCGCAAAGTATGGGTTAACGGGTGGTAAACAATAAGCATCCGTTGATGCTAAATGGGCTGGCTCAAGCCGGGTAAGTAATCAAGGCCTTACAGAAAATCAGCGTGAAGTGGAAGTGTTTGTGCTCTCGTGTTTCGTCTGGTGGCCCACCGGTCAGAAAGAGAGAAAAAGAGAATTATGAAATAGGGAGATAGGGTGTTTTGTCTCGCCATTCCTTAAAAAGCAGGCAACGCATTTGTAAATCTTTTGATGATGCGAATGTCCTTGGGCAGTTATAATCTGCTCACTGCTTGAAATAATAATAATAATTTATTTATTTCTCTCTACAATACAACAGCTCTTAAGCAACATTTGATTACACAAGGTACAAGATAATACATTGTGGGAAACTGCTGCCTAAGCTAGGCTGAAGGCTTATATTTCAGAACAGGCCTCCATCCCTTAGCTAATGATGACAGTTATCGTTATGTATTTTTTTAACATTTAAACAGTTACACATTGTAATGAGAAGTTAATGACTAATTGTAATAATAAGAGTATTGAGGATTAGTAAGCGGGTAGGAGTATTGAGAGGATGTATCGGGAGAGGAGTATTGAGGATTAGTAAGTAAAATGGTAATCAAAGTCCATAAAGAAAGTAACTGCGCCGTCAGTGCAGTTCGTATATAAAAAATAAATATATTTTAAAAAGCTACAGTGATAATATTAAATTATGATTGATAATTTTAATAGCGTTATGAATATCGTGAGATTAAGCTCAGGTGTTTTATTATTATAATGAAACCGCAATTAATTAAAGAGGAATCGTTCAATGAATAGACCATTTATTTATTATTATACTTTTCTCTCGTAATTAAATAAAATGATTAAGAAATTGGCCGGACTCTGTTAAAAAGTCGGCCTGCAATTCACACTGCATTGCCATATTCTACCAAAAAGTAATGTGTAAACACTACTGTATTTCAGTTTGAAGTAAGCCAGCATTGAAATATAGTATCCAAGCAGGATCTAACTAAATCATTTCATAAAACTTTCTGCCATCGTTTTGCTGTGGGCAATGGTGTTCCACCAGGAACACGATTTTCTTGTTTTCTTTGCTTCATTACATTATTTCCGAGAAAATATTAATAAGATAGAGTTTCCACCTCTATTCTTTAAATTAGTGCAAAGGTTGTTCTGGTATTTTTTACTATCGGTAAAAGTTGCTTGTTTATAGTTAGTTCGGTTTTTAATATTCGTTGAACCTTTTTGGTAAACCTCCTCCGTCGTAAGTGTCCTTAAATGTCTTCCTATTATCATAACGCGAATAGCTTATGTGTGTACGTTTAGGCATTTTCACTGCATCTAAAAATCGGACTACTGAAACTAAAGTTAAAACGTAATAACGAGTACCTTAACCCCCTACGGCAGATGTTGAGTGTAAGCTTCAAACACTTAATTGGCGGCGTCACTTAAGTTGCGTGGTAACCGGTTTATTAACCCCCGCAACTTGGTAAGCTCCCGCACGTTCCTTGGTTTGCTTAGCTTGAGAAGTTTCGTTAAGTAATGCTAACTTGGTACGCGAATGAAGCGCTTCTGCGTAACAGTAGAGTCGGGCAATGACCTATAATTTACGTTATCTAATTTATGTTTACCAGTATACAATTGAGCAAATAGGATTTCTTAATGATTAATTAGATCATTTTAGATCGATCCTTTGTTGATTTAAAATTCTATTAAACATGATTTTTTTATCAAAATATATATTTATAAGCGTAAGTCTACGATTTTATACAGTCCAAAACGATATGAGTTGCAGATTAGAATTAAATGAAATAAACATTGCTTAATATCATTTAGAAGTTTATCTTTTGCACATTAATGTACCATTTAGATCATTATATTGACTGTTTTAAGGGTGAGTGTTAAATTTTAGCATAATTTTGGTTTTTGAAAATAGAAAAGTGGCATTTCTACCGTTTCGTTAAAAGACTAGCCTTTAGGCGCAGGTTATAAACAGGTATGTTATTGCAATTCTGTATAAATTATAATTAAAATAAATTTTACCTGAATATAAATAAATTATGAATCAATCGTAAAATTTTCATTCTTTTCAAAAATATTTAATTCGTAACATTCACGAATTGATTTTTAAGAAGGCAATATTACAAAATTATAAAAAATAAAATCTTGTTGGGACATTCATTTAATATATTTTTAATATTTCTATTGATAAAACAACTACTCCGTACAATTTGTTATTAGATTTAATTGTTTTCTAATCAGACAACTCATAATACAATTTTGCTTGTGTCGTTGTTAAATTAAATGAAATAAATGTAATATTTTTGAGTGATGCCACGAGTCATGTCAAATCAAGTCATGATGTGGTGACGGTTTAAGTTTTTATATATATCGTCATATAGACGGTTAGTCCCTATGTCCATTAACTATTAAACATTACGTTTTTAAACGTTCATCGAAATACATATAGTGAATAAAAGACATTGGAATAAACGCAATCATTATCACTCAACGCCCACACGTTCCAGACGAGATCACAACATCCGCCGGCATGGACGAAATCGAGTCGATTGCGAGCATTATTTTTATAGTGTCTGTGTTTGTCCAGTTAATTGTTTTACATCACTCGTTGGCGTTAGCTTAACGTGACCTCAAAATGCCATGTTCCCGGGTGGGGGACGAACGGTGTATAACGGAACGACCATTAAAAGTTTAGCTATTCATCCGTAATTGCTGAATTTACTGTGAGCACGGTTGCCGTCCGTTTATTGCGCTCAGACGCAAGTTTCGGCGAGATTTACGCGATATCCCCGCGGTATGTAATTTCGTCTGTATTGTACTTAATACGTTTGTCTTTATCAATCCCGTGTTCTAATCTCAAGTTATATTATATGTATATGTATATATTACATAAGTGTATATATTTATTGTCAAAATGTTAGCATCCCCTGTTCTAATCTCAAGTTGGTAGTATATATTACATAAGTGTACATTTTTATTGTCAAATTTTAAGTGATGATGAAATATTAAAACTGTTTATATTCTCTGTAACAACGTAATATAATGATTTATTCATTTTATTATATTAATATTGTCTCGAAAATAATTTTTTCAAGGTTCGCCTGAAATAGTATAACTGGCAATACAATTTTGTCAGTTGTGTAAACAATACTATGTTCTGGTTTGAAGGGTAATGCAATTGTAATAACTGAACGTAAAGGTGGATCATATAACACTGACAGTGTTGCTCAGTGACAGCCCAAGTAGTGTAAGTGCATTTAGTTCAGAATAACATCTATATATCACTTACCATCAGGTGCATAAGTTGCGTGTAAAAGAGGCTATATTGCCAATACTTAAAACTGATTCCCACTTAATTTCTTTAAATTCCTATTATTGGTTCACGCACTATAAATACGATATCCATATATATACAGATACTTGTATATACAATCTGTATTAATAAGAACCATCATCAATACGAATTGATGATGGTTCTTGTTAATACAGATTTTTCAAATATCAACTCATTAATTAAATTTAATCAATGAATTTTAGTTTCATATGGGAGAAAAATAATTCACTTATATAAGATATTTAGCAGTATTATAAATTTAGTAATTGTTTTTATTTAAAAAGTAACTAAAATAAAATTTGTTTCCATTGTACCTAAGTAGGAATTGAATTTTTTTTATATTACTTGTCTTAATAATTAATCTGGCGGGTGATTTAAATGCTTTGCTATTTTTTATTCAGAAGCAAATTTTCCCATAACTGCTAACATTTTAATATAAACCCTTCTAACACCAAATATTTACTTAAGAGGATAGATTTAATCAAATATTTATGATATCTATAAATATTTTGTAACGACTTGAAACTGTCTTCTTGCAAAATTCTATTTTCAAAAAAAAACAATTCTATTATCAAAATAGATCATTTATTGAAACACGTTTGTTTATATATTTACTCTTTATTGCAAAACCGAAAATGGAAAATACAATGTGCAATGTAACGCAATATTTAACTGGCGTTGTTAAAATTGATCTGTGAAGCTGGGTTTGAAAGATTCGTCGTCACTCGTCATTTTATTTATAAAAAAAAGTAGTTTAACATCGCAATGCAATTCAATAGAAAGAGCATAAATTCAATAGAAGCGTTTCAATTCTTGAATCATTTATTACAGGATAAAAAGAAATGTCAGACAATGTTTTCGCCGATGTTTCTGCCTCGCCCCCGGTAACATGAACTAGGTTGGAAGCAATTGCCGAAAGTAAATGTAACGATATTGCTTTCAACCTTTTGAAACCATTAGAAGTTACTCCTTATTTGATAGATCCATAGACGTTAGACGAAATATCTTGCCGGCAGTTGAGTGCTCTTACACCTTTATAAATATTAAATTTCGTCTTGGTTTTTACAATTTCTTATTATTTTTTCAAAACTTGTTTTTTGTTTAATCTTTCTTTTTTTTTTTTAATAAAAATAAATAACAGCCTATATACGCCCCACTGCTTCTTATGTCTTATGTTTCTCTGACATAGATGCTTTTAGCTTATGCGTCTTTATATATCTTCATCGGATCACTGAATACATGAAAATGCTATAATAGTTTCCAAGAATTGGAGAGACTCCACGTCCCTTGGGGTGACATGTGAGGATATGCAAGTTGTGTCTAAATTTTAATTTAAACTAAGAATACTTGTGCGATTGTCGGCTACGGAGAGTCGGGGTCTGGTGTACGGACCGCGACTGTCGTCGACTGTTGTTTGGCAAGCGGAACAGGGGGCGGTGAGAACCGTCCCGGGACCCGGGTGAAATGTGTCGCTACACTTTTCTCCGGATTGACGTCTATTCTCCGAGTACGAAACCATCGTCGAGGCAATTGGTGGCGCATTGGAGACGCAAAGTTATACGGGCCAGGTAGTCTGTCCGTGTAATACAGGGTAATGTCGTTCGCGAAAAGGGCGAACTCGACTTGGGGATCTTTAGGAATATCGCTCGTGTAAAGCGAAAATAGGAGGGGAGCACAGAGCCTTGAGGGACTTCGGCCCTGAGTGGACGGATAGTGGATGCCCTCTAATCGGTATCGAAAAGTGTGATTTGACAGGTAAGAGTGGCACGTTGAGTGTGAACAGCCTGTAGATCAAGCCGTTGTGCTAGACTTTGTCAAATGATTTTGTGACATCGAAAAAGAGTGCGCCTATGGTAAGGGGACGGGCTTGGTTCCGTCAGGCGGTGAGCTTGGAGAGGACATGATTGCTTCAGTCTGAAACCGAATAGCTTGTTTGGGATGTGATTGTAGCAAAAGATGTGGTCTTTGAAGCGTTTAAGGATTACCTGCTCATAGAGCTTCCCCAGACTGCTGAGGAGACTTATTGGCCGGTAGTTGGACAGGAGGTGCCTAGACTTGTTCGGATTACGGATGCCCGATGTCTATAGCCTCCTTCCAGGCATCCAGGAGCAGCTGGAGAGGAGTGCATTGAATTGTGCGCGCGAAGGATTACATTGATCCTCTAAGTTGTCGGCTAAGCATTCGGCTCTTTCAAAGTCGTCGAAGGCTGGCTGATTTCCGTTGGGACGGTCTAATGGCGGGACAGGTTCGGAGCACTAACCTTTAGACATCGAGCCAACTGCCAAAACTAGAGGACTAGTTTCGTGTCCCAGGACGAGCTACGGTGTTCCAATATCCGATTCTCAACTTCGTTTTGGTGGTGTCTAAAATGGCTCGGTTTGATTCTGATCGATGTGGGCTGTAAACACTTTGTGCCCAATTTTTTATGGATCAGCAGTCACAGCTCGAACGGGATATTATAGTGACGATCGCTCGGCACAGTGATTTACCTCCCACAACCTTCGACAACTGTCGTGATCTGAAAGCCTAGGATGGTGATGGGTAACTCTGAGAAATTCTGGTGGTTAAGGCCTCGAGTTTGACGTCGAGACGATGCCACAGTTTTGGTCTGTAGGACCTCACCGGAGTTCTGGTCCAGCTTAGTAATGGCTAGCCTATGGTCGGAGTTTAACTTGTGGAATGTTTTTATTGAGTCTATGTCGAGCGAGACATCATCGCTGAGCACGTGGTAAATCAGTACTTAAAATTGTGTTTGTTGTTGTTTTGTAGACTGTGTTTGTTTATTGTGAAAGAGAGATATACGTACATACCTTGATAGTATGTATTAACATGACGCTACGATTGTCGTAGATGACAATTGTTTGTCATAGATGACGTCGCAGATGATAATCGATTGTCAAAGAACGATATAGGTTTTGAGATAATACAGCTATAAATTAACACGTACTGTTTGCTTAACCGAAATGTAAATTTAAACGTTTAGGGGATTATCAAGTCTGTTAATTCGGATCTAATAAGCCTTACGATGATGATCCATTAATTCGTTCCACGTTCGCGCTTCAAATCTTAGATCAAAAGCAGAGATAAGACGCCGCGCTACGTACAGAATTACTTATTAAATGTTTTATATCCAGTTGATTGAAGTTAACTTGGAATATGTTAAGTGTTAAAGTAAGATTACGGGGTAATATTTACGTATTCTAAGTAAACGAATTGACGATAAAGAAATGAAGTTAATCACCATTCTTAGTACTAGGATCTTTCTTTTTCTTAAAATCTGAGCCTCTTAAGATAGAAATGCCTTGTGTTATAAGAGCGATGCACATTCGCTAATTTCAAAGGGACATACTTCCAGATCCGGAACGATTATCTGTAGTTCATATAAATGTTAAACTCGCGTGATAATCGAAACCAAGAGTTGATCCCCTGAAACCAATAGCTAAGCAAGTTCAAGATGGATTATGCTTTAATAATTTATAACCATTGCTTATTATATGTGGCGTTGCTGGTAGGAGTTATTCGTTTTAAGAGTGTTATTTTTTTGTAAACGACCACGACGTTCAATTGACAAGCTGCAAGGATTATTTGCTCTTATAATGGTAGTTACTTTTGATATAATGTACCATTTAATCCATTAAAGATAATATTCATCGACTCAAATAACTTATTGTAAAATATTAATCAAATCAAATAAAATTAAAGAATATTGGAAGTTAATTGAACCTAATCTTTTGTTTCTAATCGACTTACAATATATTAATTTCGTACGAGTTAATTTAAGGTTAATTAAAATACACGACGAAGCGTAGTATACGCGAATTAATTTGATCCTCAAGGGATTCCTGCTGGAATAAAGCCTAAACTTTAGTTTCAAAACGGGTGTCGTCCATGACCATGTATAATTCGCTCGAGTTGAGGCGGACTCTGAGCCAGTTCACTATCTGCTGCAAGGTGCTAAGAGGGTCGGTTGACTCCCTACATTTGCATAACCAGCTTTGCACACTGTACATA
>DWHO01004551.1:0-10984 GCA_018247575.1 Eurytides lysithous rurik
GACGTGGGGTCTATCCAATCCGTGGAAACTAGCATTTCCACGGATTAGGCGATCCGATGAAGCTTTACAGAGCCGCACAGGCTAAAAGCGCCGTCAGTTAGGATAAGATAAGAAGATATTCGGAGGGCTCCCGTTCCGCGACGATCGGATCGGCTCGCGCGTGTCAGCTGTAAAGGACGTAATCTAGTTGGACGTGTTTAAACAGTTCGTGTTTCGTTACAACTCGGTCAGTGGCGTCTCTCATCGCTCATTTATCTGTTTTCTTCCCGTGACTTTTTCCTCGAAAACGTATGCCGCTCGTATAAGGAAGGCTTATTGGCTGTATTGCGCGGAAGGAGGGCAAATCCACAAGCTTACATTGTAAACTGACGGGAGTCTAGTTACTTACGGTTTATCAGGGTCGAGAAACTATCTCCTTATAACATTTGAGAAATTTAGAAAGTGAGATAAAGTAAATTTCTGTTTTTTTTTTTAATATGATTGGTTCTTCTCGATTATTATTGTAATTTTTAGTTAATTCTATATACATGAGAGCTTGGTGAAGCTACTGTATCCTTTAAAGTCTTGAACATGGTCAAATTGTAATTTTGTCACGGGTAAGAATGCTGTGAGAAGTTTATAAGCTCGAGTACTATCTCCTTAAGGACTTTTTTAGGGGCGAGGCCAAATCGAAATTATGAGCAAACAACATAAATGACAAATGCACGAGCGTTTCTTCTTCATCGAACACGTTCGGCAAATCTGCTTCCGACGGCCTTAAATATCTATGAGGTTCGCTTTTGTCGTCATTGCATATTCCGGGCAGGCTGATGTATTGAAATTTCCGCGCTCGCCGTATTTAGAGCGGGCCGCGTTCTGAATATTGATGGATGCTGATTCGTCAAGATGAAACGAACGGGTGTTGAAAAGAAAACATCTAATTAGGGAACAGTTTATTCTGCTAATTTAAGAAGTAGTCATTACAAATACTGAGCCCACAGAATATGGAGCTTTTTAAAAATTCTGAAAAATAGATACGAAATTTGAAAATTGAAATCCACGGACAATGTGATTACAGATAGACGATCTTTAGATAAGATAGGGCTAGTATTCATTGTTATCACTATCGACACTAAATAATCTCAATTATAAAAGGTTTTATAATATTATACTTTATTTCTAATGAGACCGTTCCCATTTGCAAAAAAAGAAATATACTTTCGAGTATTAGTTTTATTTATAAATAAAAATAGTATTAGACTAACCTTAAAATTGATGACTAATAATGTAAATTTGTGAAATTTACGCTAAGCGATCGACCGTCCAATATTTCGGCGTCATAACAATTTATAGTCAAATATTGAATTTCTAATGTCGTTCGGAAATATTTAATTTGCGGAGGCGATGCGTGTATTTGCATAATTGCTTTCTTGTCTGTTATGATTGGTGTTCCACTGTCGGTCGTTTGTTAAGTCTTATTTTGTTTTTGTTAAAATCTTAACGCCTTTCCATTCATTGCCTTCACTCGTCACCTGGCTAAATTATCCTTACAATTAACGGTCCCTTTATCACACAAAATATAACAGAGAATTATACAAACATAATAGGCTACTTTCCGTATTGTAATTGAAACAATATTTTTTTGTTAAACGGTTTTTTTTTTCAATTCAATTTGTCAATTGTTAAAAAAATTCTTTTTATTCATCCACTCAAATTCAACTACAATATTTAAAAGTCAAATTTAATTAGTCTTAGTTTTACATGTGAGAAAAAAAAAACTCTTATATGCTTAGTCATTTAGCAGGATATAAATATATTAATTATTTAATAAAAAGTAAGTAAAATAAAATAATTCATTGATGATCTAATTACAAAATTGATTTTAATAATTTTATTGTTCTTTCCCCTATATTGAACAGTTACATTTGCACGTGTATTCTAATTAAAAAGCGAAACTTGATACATTTAAAGGTCGTTACGTGTTAATATGCGATATGCAAATATATCTATTTACAACAAAATATACGTTATTTTAATTTACCACCTGTTTTTAAACAAATTCTTATGATTTGACCATCATACTGCCTAGGGTAGATTGTACGGTTATTTTGCCACCAAACAGTGGTTCACCAGCACTAGTGTACCTTTCAGAATATTCCCCATATTGCAGGGTAATACTGGGGATAGAGATAGACCATCTTTTTGATCACTATCACGCACACGATTTAATTTCGTCACTTTATATCAGTGATTCCCAATGTGGTCCAATAGTCCGTTGGGTCCACGGAAGACCATTGGGATGATCAGATCTTATCTTCGAATGCTTTGACGAGTTTTGGGAACCTGGCAGCAATGTAGCAAATTTTGAAAGTCTACGAGAAATAAAAACTTTATGTCCTAAAACAATACTGTGCAAACCCATGTTGAATCTGATGGGACATTTATCATTGCTGTTATAATAACATTTTTATTTTTGACGGTGGTAGAGCCACGCAGCTACTGCTCGCTGAATGGGCTGGCTCGAACCGGATAAGTACCACGACCTCACAGAAAATCGGTGTAAAGTGGAAGTGTTTTTGTTTCCGCGTTTCGTCCGGTGAGTGAGGTGGCCGGTGGCGCATCCCTTCCCTCCCCTTCCTCCCTCTTACTTCCTTCCCTACCTCTCCTCCATCCCCGGGGGGACCCCTTTCGCTCTCTCTCTCTCTCTCCTCCTTCCTCCCTCTCCTCTTTCCAAAATTCCATTCCTTAAAGGTCGGCAACGCATTTGTTAGGTCTGTAATGCTGCATATGTTCATAAGCGGTGGTGCTCACTTAACATCATGCGAGCCGCTTGCTTGTTTGTTAGCCTAATCTATAATAAAAAAATTATAATAAGTTGCTTGATGACTGTACCGAGAGAGATCTACATTTGTTATCTTGTAGTATATTATCGCTTTCGCAAATGATGTAACCATTTGAATAGGATAGATGTTATCTAAACTAAACAGTGGCTATATTATAAAAAAAAAACGCATATACAATAAGACACAGGTCGATTACTCCACGTAAGTTTCAGCCGTAGTGGGCGCAAAGCGGTCGAAATTTTTTATTTCCAAACACCAGTAACACAGCCGCTTTAATTACCAGACCACGAAAACCTGTTCGAGAGAAAGTAAAAACGCTAAATGCCCTGAATCCATTAAGATAAAATATACGTGCGTATTATTAAATTCAAAAAATTATTATTATATATATATGTTAAAAATTAATGATCTATATACATTTAAATGTAAAATACCTGTAAATGTATGTCGGGCAAGTTAAATAAGAATATCTCTATGGCAGAGTCTGGAAATGTTAATACAGACACAAAGACAAGTGAAGCTTACAAAGAAGTCCTATCAATTACATCGAAACATTCAATTTTTCTAATACGAAAAATTATCGCGTTAATTCACTATTGTTTTTATTTAATAACTGAAATATGTTGAGCTGACATATAGGGGAAATTAATACATTTTAATTTTGATTATGACCACCATTTGCATTGTAATAATTGTTGCAGTATCAAACTTTATTTCGTTGTGGTTGTAATGATCGCTTAGTACGAGCTTCTCCATAAGAAAAGGGGTGGTAGAGTTCTTTTGTTCCGCTTTAATAAGTAACCATAACTAGTTATTGTATTGCAAACCGCCACATCGCAAGCGTTACTATGTCCCAGTTAAATGGGGAATATTTCCACGGAAATTGTCAAGGATGGAGGTGTTATAGTTATTTATCTGTGGAAGTGTTATATTTTAGTATAAAATCATTAAAAAAATACTAAATTGTCCGAAACGCCGAGAATTTATAATGGAAACAAAATATTTAGTAAAATATTTTAATCTTGCTACTAAAATATTTTATACAGGAAAAATATTTTAGTATACCACAACAAAAACAACAAACACTTAGTTAATGACGCGAATACTACACAATGTTTAAAGTTTACGGTTTTTATGACGTTTCTGTTTCGATTATAAATTCCCGGCATTTCGAAAAATCTATGGTATAATCTGTGGTCATGTGAAACACTGGTGGTAAGAAAAAAAAACACGATAAAGATTATAACTTAATTCAAACCTTTAGTTAGGGAGTGACTGTTACAAGTTCATCACGCGAAACTTATTAACCCGACTAGAGTTGAATATAGCTATGGTTAAGTAAGTCAGTTAAAGTTAATACTTATTACGGTACTCTTGAAGACAGTGAGTGCACCTCTATTTCGCATCTGCGTATGAGAATGTTGGAATTGTTCATAAATCACGCCCTACCAATTTGATTTATGGTGTTATATTGTTTGTGGTTGGAGTTTAAAGATTTGTGGAGAATATTTATAGTCGCCTTTGCTTTTGCCGCGTTTGACACCAATTCAAACAAGTATCAGACCGCCTTTGTACTTGAAATGAATGATGTAGTGTTATAGTAAATGATATATGAATGAAATAAATAAAAGACGGTGATGATTTGAGTTTGTGTTTTGTTTTACCGCAATATTAGAGATAACAATTATTATAATACTAAACGTGATCAGTTTAGAATAATTAACGAACTATCTTACTTCTCTATTTTTTATAACTTTAAAAGCTCAAGATGTTATGGACTGAGGTATTTTTTAAAATTTTATATCTAGGCTTATTAGAATTTTCGCAGAAAACATTAAAGCTATATCTGCTAACATTATTACAATTTAACTTTTTTTACATACATACGTTTGCTTAAATATATTTATTCTAGAGGATCATTTGGTAGATATTTTTTTTTTAAATGTTAATAAATGTATAGTATTTTTTTTACAGATATATTGTAGTTAAGGTACTGTTCAAGTGTGAACAAACACAAATTGTTAATATAATAATCTTGATGTGTGCTAACAATATAATAGGATCTCTTTCGCCTCAAGAGACATGCGATTGTGTTATTTCATGCAATCGGTGCGATCGAGTCGCGTTACATTGCTAATTCACACGACGGGAAAAATTAGGTTCCGCTTGCTTGCGAGGAAGAGTGTGTGCGTTTCAGTAGGTCAGTCGAGTAATCGTTGGCCGTCCGACGGCGGCTGTCTCTTTCCCACCGCGTCAGACTAGTAGCGTTAGAGAGAGACGGAGCGTGTGCGCGTGCTCGGCACCGTTATCCCGCGACGATATCTTGAATGAAGATGGCGTTTTCTCTCGCGCCAAAACAATGGCGCCCGTCAATGCTACCATATGGTAAGTGGTGAATACGAGACGTCTTAATTGAAATCGTGTAGGTCCGTTAATCGCAGTGTAGGAAACGACAGTAATAGACTGATTTTAATTAAACCAATATGTCGTATTTCCTAATAAACTCGGTAAGTACAGATCGTCTTAATTTGACTAAATTGTGAAGTTGATTAAGTTCTTTTTCTGTGTAAAATTGTGTTATGTGACGCTAGTGGGGCATCTGGTGGTAAGCTACGCTTTGCCCTGGCACAACCGTCGCCGTTAATGATATCTTTTGATCTTGTCACTCAGTGATCAGTGGTCTTGCCACAAAAAACTTTATTAAATCATTTACAAAATATATTTTTTAAAGTTTAATAATCTCTAACAATAATAAACGTGTCAAGTTATGATACTCAAAATCGGTATTTGACTAGCATGACTAGCATTTTGTTTGTCTCGAATATCTTTTGTCAAATCTGTCTACCGTAACAGGGTTTCCACCACTCCTCCATGTTTCTTTATTTGAATACTTACTACTGCGCAGAGCAATAGTTCTTTGATACAATTTTCGTGAAAACTTTCATGGTATTTTGCACTAAGTTCATATATGAGATGCAGGAACAATTACATTATTTTTTCTTTACTTAATCATCATAGTGTCATATAAAAATAATACGTATAGTAAAATAGTGGTATTTTTGTCTTTCAGGTCGATCTCGATAAATGGATATCGACCTTTTATGATAAACATTAAACCTTATAGATAAACCACAGTCAAGTATGAGCGGGGTTTGTCCCTTCTCCTCATTGCTGGCTATATACTGCAAATTATAGTCCCCTCCCTGCCCAGTCTCATTTCAAATGGCTCCAGACCACTCTGAGTACGCTGCCCTAAGATCATTGGGGCAAGGAGTAGTTTGCTTTTTCTTTTAAGCAATAGATCCAATGCTAACCGATGTTATGCCGGTCTGATCTTAGACCCCGCCCGTCGCCATATTACCTACGACCAAATGTAAGAAATAGAAAGCTGATCAATTCGTCCCGCGAAACAGGAGGACAAACCAATAGACACACTTGATGAGATATGACTATCTATTGATGATTCTCATGATAAAAACCTAATAATAATAATAAAAAAATATATATTAAAAATTTATCATATAAGGTAAAAGCACCTATTACAGCGGTATCCAAAATCGGCATCAATTGCGGATGTATTTGATAATTTCGTATTACAATTCAATAAAAAGAAGTTTAACGCAATAATATTATGGACCAGTTCTGCCTTGCATTATTTAAGATCAAACTAAGGGGTACTAGTTGGTTTACCACAGGGCGAACGCGTTAAAATTTATTGATTTGTGCCACGGTAGTGCAGTAGTCGTTTGTTTCCATACAAACAGGGACCAATGCATGTTTATGCATTTCTACTTTTGCTTTTTCTAAAGTAAAATCTAATTAGGGATATTATTTACGTACGTTCTAATATTCTTCTAGTATTATATCCTCACTCTTTCCTTGTTAAAATATTATGAAAACACACATTAATATTAATAAATAAAATTCGCGGCGATAGATGCTTAATATTGGCATTAGCTTTTAATACCGAGGTTCCTACGGTAATGGATAATAAGGAAGGTTATATATTTTGATTATTATATCCAAACTGTCTCAAGCATAACAAGTTAACGTTGAACTATATTTTAGTCCTCGTTTATTCCAAAAATTAAAAATCTGTTTCCATCGTATGTAAAATCCATCAAAACCTCAATATTTTTACAATAACTTTAGTACTCCATATCTAGTTTTTGTACTGGGTATCAAAAATACATACAAATATCTGCAACATTAATTTTACAATAACGTAATAATTAGGCATGTCTTGTGATTCTAAATATTGTTTTATATAAGAACTGAAATCTCTTCTTTTTAAAATGACAGCAAAGAAATCATATATTCTTTGTGAGTCGGAATTATAAATTAAAAAATCCCATTACCGCGCCGTACCGCGCTAATAGATTATATCAGAACCTTTTACCGAGTGTTACCTGAAAATAGAGTTTTCATATGAAATCCATTGCCTGATGATAAGGCAGTCATTGTTTGATGAACTGCTTCCGCTCAGATGTAGAATGACTTATAATTTGGGGGAGGTCTGCATTGCTCCGGCTTCTGCAATTCTCGAGGGAACGGATGTCCGTCAGATGAACGGGTGTGGAGAGGAGCTACGTCCTTCAGGAGGATATGTGGTCCGGTACCGGCGCGGTCACATAAGCGATGCGCCAGATGGACCACAATCTTCTGGACTTACTTCATTTGAAGGTTACGGGCGATAAAATCGTTCCAGACGTAGGTTCTGGTGCGCCTGGAGTCTACACCTGTGCGTCATGGAGGCCAGTTCATACCACGCGAGTGTTGTTTAGGCCAGGCGAGGCCATGTGTAAGTTTTACCGCCAAAGTCGCTATATATAGGCCACTATTTTTCGACTACCAAAAAAAAAATTTAACCAGTGATGTAGACAAGGTAATAACTCATAAATCTGCAATCAGTATTTTGGAGTATTTAACACTTTATTTAAGTTATGTACATTTTAGATTTTCTTTGTATTCCGCGAAAATTATGCAAGCGACGCAAGCGGCACGACGTAAACAAACTTTAGATGTTACGAACCGAATGGTAAAACCTTCAATATGACTCCAACTTTCCCTTCATACTTTTACGGGCTTAGGACGGACAAAACACCTTTTATTTCTTTTGTAAACGGTAACAAAAACAATAACGAATGCAAAATGAGACGCAATAAAAAAATAAAAGTGATTTTGGCGTATTTAACAAATTGGAATCAGCTGCTGTTTAAATTATCACCAGAAATCATTATTGGCCAGTAAAATAAATAATTACTATTAAACTTAAAATGGGGTAATTAGTGATTAATAATTTTTAAATTATATGCAATTCTATATTTAGTATTATTAAATTATAGTAATTATCAATTAAAAAATGGCCGACATTTTATTATCAAAAGCGAAACAAATTTTCCAATAACTACAATCAATCGCAAGGTTTTATGTTTACTTTTTGATTTTGTTTACGAAATTTGTTAGTTACGAAACAGGTTATGTGATAATGCGAACATAGCTCAATACATTGTTAAAAAAACAGAGTTTTCAACGTGTTTTTTTATGATAATTTCGTCAGTGCAAACGTACCTTAAGAAAGAGAGAGGTATATTCATACCGGTATACGAATTGTTACATTTAACGATATTAATTATGATACTTGCATAACGCTGTCATATTTGTATCGTTATTACATATAATATCATGGGACATCTCACACATTTCCATCTAGTTTGGGACCAAATTAGGCAGAGCCTGTACTATGGTGATCAGACAACTGATATACATACTTATATATTTTTAAATATATACTTATATACCTATGGACAATTAACACGCAGACATAGAAGAAATACCCATGCTCATCGCACAAATATTTTGTCCTGGGTGTGAATCGAACCTACGACCTTTGGCTTTGCAGTCAGGAACACTAACCACTACACCAATATAACCCTGCATTCACCCAAGAAGGCGGGGTATCTTTTGAAGATTTCCCCCTCGTTAAAGAAAATGGAAGGTATAAATCCGTAGTAGTAATAATAAATAATAGTAGTAGCAGTAAAAAAATATCCGTAGTAGGGAAGGTATAGGTGTAGATATACTAATGCATCCGTGAGCCAATTTTCGACGGAAATGTCGACATCTGTCAAAAAGCAAATACACTCTTCTAAGACCTTTTTTTTTGTTAAATTCGCTGAATTTCGATATTGAGTATTTTAATAAAACTTACGATGACTTACCAGACCTTTGTAGGTGTAATAACCCCTATATGGGGCTATTAATTGCTTTATAGTTTCGTATTCAAAAATTGTACGGAGTCACTTGTCTCTGCTATACTTTAATCTATTTAAGAGGCGTTTACGTATGTAAGTCTGATAGAACTTTTGTTGAAGAATATAATTGGGACATCTGCTATCTGATACCAAACCAACTGGTTACCAAAGTTAGGTCCTACCTATCTTTGGTAACCAGATGCCCAATTTTCATACTTATATATTTTAGATGCATACCTGAATAAATAATTAACACCCTGACACATAAAACCCTGAAATAATACTTCTGCAGAAATTTCTTGTATTGGGTAGGGATCTTGAGTTCGATTCCCTTATGGGTTTGCACTTCGACAACTAATCATAACCTCATTCGACCAGTCATCAGAACAAATTGCAAGGCCATTAATGTTTATATAAAATGTTTTCATCTTATACATACAACAGAAAGTAAATAACATCTTCCAACACAGCTTTTGCTGTTAGAACGAAACGAATTTTATTACTTTCGCTTTACAAAGCTCGTAGTTTGTCTTACGTACTAGGGACCGGTTAAAAATTAGATGAAATCCGTTATGTAATAATAAGTATTAAATATGAAGACAAAACAACTCTGAGATGTAGATCAGAAACTAGAAATATTTCTGCCTTGTCCCTTATCAGTGATACGTATGATATAAAGTATTCATGTCCGGCAGCTTGCATTTAATTCATTATACTCGGGCAACCGGAGGTCAAATACCAGTGTCAACACCAATGAATTTGTTAATTTGTAACTAACAATTTTAACTACTAGTTAATCACGTTCTCAACGTTAAAAACAATCATCGTGAGGTAATGTCTATTATGAGAAACTAAAAAAAATACTTCTGATATATGTTGTAGGCATATACCATTTTACCATTTGCAATGTGGAGGCCTGTATTCAAAAGTAAGAGATACGTATTTAGGTATTCCGGTTTGAAGACACTTGATGACCCGTTTGGCGCAATCGCCAAGTTATTGGATTCGACGTTGCAGATCGTAGGTTCGATTCCCGCCCGGGACAAATATTTGTACGAATTACAGATAAATGTTCCGGATCTGGGCGTTTGTCCGTGAAATTTGTGTACGTAAAAAGCCCTCGTAAGACAAGATATTTCTATCTTACGTTAGGGCCAGGGTTTTTTTTTTGAAAAAAGAAGGACTAACACTGTCCTTCAAAAATCCTCGATAGAAAGGCGCGGTAAAGAGGCTGAGCAGTCTCCACGTGGAAATCGGGATCAACCGCACCCGACCGCAGCTCCGCCGTGACGAAGACGTGTTCTATGTACCTGCAATACCGCTACCGCAGTCAGCGCAGAGGTATGCCCAAAAGGGGTGTACCTCCTAACCGTGCGGCCTTAGCCGCACTGAGTCTCTGCCCGAGCTATGGGGACAATCCCCGATACGGTATCGGCCACGAGCCGCATTACATCATCCTAAAATATAACCTTCGCGACATTGATCACATGCGTAACCTATAGAAAGGAATATTGTTTGGATATAAAGTGACGAGCAAATCGTGCGCTAAACAACAGCCCGTATTATAATAATGTATACCTCCCGAACCGATTCCACAATTTTGCTGTGCCTGGCAGGAAGTGACGTGAAAACCGCAAGGTGGTGGAATGCCAACCATCCAGGTGGTGTGGATGGTATTCTGTTGTTTGCGTAGTGCGGTGGCGGAATTTAGCAGCCGGTACTAACCCGAACAATTCCTCTGAGCACTCCCCATTGTGTATTCTATAGAATATAGACAGAGACGAGATGTCTCTGCGTAGGGCCAAAGAGTTAAGTCGATCAGAAGAACCCAGTCGCCGACGATTCGAGCAGCTCTACGTTGAATGCGGTCAAATGGAAGGAGCTGGTATTGGGGTGCCCCAGCCCATA
>DWHO01004552.1:0-10984 GCA_018247575.1 Eurytides lysithous rurik
ATATATATATATATATATATATCTATATAAACCAATCTCATTTAAAACTAGGTCATAATTAAGTCAATATTTCAATTAAACGATTAAAGCAAGTCGTACTATCAAACTACTACTAAGAATAATGCCGCTAGGATATGTAGAGAAAATTTCTCCACCCTTTGCCAACAACGCTTTCTTACGAAATGTAATAACAAACTGTTGTAATTAAAATTTCATGGGTAAATCTAGCTAATAACTTTATTCTAGTGCAGAAAGAATATTAGAACAAAATTTTATATGTCGAAACGACGTCAATATGTGTTTGTTTCAAAAATGTCAAAACTGTTAAAATTCCAAAATACTTATGTCCAAATATTAATAACCGCTTCTATTTGTAAAGAAAATTAGTACATCAAATGTTATATCGAGAGCTAATTATTTATTATATAATGTTTTGTTTATCTTACGTTTTGGCATGGAACATATGTTATTACAACGGTGTTACAAAATTTGACGACTAATTAACTTATAGCCATCATTTCTATCATCAGGTCTTTCTGAAGAAATTGGTGAAATTGTAGATTAATACATAGTTTTCCATCAACTACAATCTGCGTAAAAAGCGTGGGAATTCAGTGCTCGCTTTCATCGTTAGTGTTATATGGGTTTGCAAAAAACGTGTAGTATTTATTCAGTAGGAGGACAGCGGAGGACCTAAATATTAAAAAGAAAAACCGTTTTACGATACTTAAAAGTAAACAGAATGTTTATGGCATTACAGTTTATAATAAGTCCTAATTAAGTATGGGCAAAAATATTATTAAAAACTCAAAAACTTTACCTGGTTTCTCTCATACTTCTTCGTTATAGTACTTAAAATGTAATGTCTTAAAGAGTTAAAAAACGAATTAAGACAGAAATAACTTTGAGCTATGCATTTATCATATTAAGTGTTAATTGTATCTTTTCTTTTAAAAGTATTGTATGGAACGAATACTAACTAATAAAGTAAAGTAACTAGTAACTGTCGTATAGTATCGTAAAGAGTATTTCGCGATAAAGAATCGTTTGAGGCACAGTATTATTACACAAATATTTTTCATTCCACTGGAGACCAGACAATGGGGCGCGCAAAGGATCTTCAACCATATAGAATCCACGTCGACGATAAATAAACGCTACAAAAGACATGTGCTAAAAATGTGTTTATTTAAAAATGAAAAAAACGTTTATAAACGTACAGTTTAAGTAACAGATGTGTAAGGAGATTTCACGGAATATTTTCGACGATTTATCAGAAGAGATCCTGTGACTACTTAACCAATGGAAGTCATATCTACATAATGCATTTTTCTGTTTTCTGATTAAAAACTCTATCACTAAATTTTAAACTATCTTTATTAAATATTCAACATAATCAATCTATGTTGATAATAATTGTAATGTAATGTGTTATGATTGACGCTAGATTAAAGTAAAAAATGTTATTATTTGAATTGAATTGATTTCATTTACTAAATTCATCGACCATGGTTCTTTGTTACTTTAATAAAACTTGCCATTTCTTTTACAAATCTGAATTATTATTCTAAAAAGTAGTAAACGAAAAACAACAACAGCGCATGACGCCACCGTGTAAATTTTCAATTATATATATTATATATCATAATCTGAAATAGTATTTAAAGTATTCCAAACAGAATAGAAAAAAGAATTCTATTTAATTTCTAGAATTCTATGCAAAATATGAAAAATAAAAATGCAAACATCGGAAAACTATCAAGTTTTATTTCTTCTAAAATATCATTAAGTCAAATACCACAAAGTAATCCGAATTAAATGATCTATATAAATTATTAGATTCTTTCTACATCTCTTGTTGATGTAATATCTTATAAATTGTTATGTGCAATGCATTGTCACAGACAACTTGACAAAACAGTTTGTATTGAACAACAAATCACTTGAATCGTTAAAATAACTTTTAACTGTTACCATTTTTAATATCATGTAGTGTATATAGCTTATAAAATACTGTTTCATACGTAACGCAAATAATGATGTATGGAGTGAACTGAATAAATAGTTTATAGATGACATCTATAAAATGAAGAGTTCAATGATTTACAATATGTCGAAAAAGCGACTGGTTTACGTCAAGCTTCTTCATCATTATGTTTTCAACTCTACAAAAACCAGGCACAATTGTTCGATACCACTTTGGACACATCCGGCGCATGACAAATGCTGATGAAGTCATAATCACTATCATATTTATAAATAAATATTTGTAAAGAGTTTATTATCACCATTGGAAAGGGATGAGATAATAACTGGATTTAGCCGCGACGTTAGGTATGATCCTATTAATAGTTCCACGGAAACCTACTGTATTAGAAACGTTCCGTTGTGGGATCGCTGGAAACCGTTAATAAAGAGTTCTAAGCGGTTGTACGTGTAATGAACTAAACCAAACGGGTGGCTTACCGCTAAAACGTGAGTGATTGCAGGCACAAGGCACAGTTGCATAGGGTGGAGCACCAAAGGTTGTTTGTTACACACTAGGTCGACGCGGATATGCGTGCGGGCGTGCGCGGGCGCCGGCGGACACTGGACTGGATGGCGGTCGGCGGATGCCACCGCGATTCAGAACGACCGCGGCGCCGGGCAACCGTTCTCGACAAGCGAACAGCGGAGGCCGAGCCGAACACTCGCACACATCGACGATGTCACGGCTCCTAAATGACTCACTTTTATGACGTATCACGCGGAGAATTGATAGCGTAAGAGTTATCGGCGTAGCAAACAACAAAGGCTCATAACAGTGCAGCGAAAATCACAAAAAGTATAATATAATGTTTGGTATTATGAATTCATCCATTGCATTTCTTACTTTGATCCCTAAGGCCAGTCTTATTCAATAGCTCGTTTTATGTATACCTATTGTTATCGAAAATTAATTCTCTAATGTATTTTGTAAACCATTCCTAGTATTATTATACAGAGAATGTTACCACACCAACAATATCGTTAAGTAGCAACGTTAAATTTAGTGAATAGCCTTTTTTACAAAATTTTGTGACTAGAGGAGGAAGTTATGGGCCTGATGGATAGTGGCACCCTCTTTCATAGCAAAACAAAGCCAGTTTTTTTTTTAACTGCACCAATCAAAACAATTTGGCTCTGTATTACACTCATCACCCAAAGACGTTAGATGGTATATCGTAAGCAGTAGCGGTACTACCATACAAGCCCAAAAGCCCGGCTTGCCCTACTAAGATGTAAATGTATAAATCTTAATTAGCACATAATTCCCGAATAATTTATTTTTAAATTTGAGCGTACCGCCACTGATCGCAAGTTATGTTGGATAAAAATTCCTTACAAACCTGTACATAGCAGTGCTATAATTACTTGGCGGTATTCTACCGCAATACTATAAGTTACCCCAGTCGGACTCTGAAAGAGTCGTAGTAAGCGTTAAAAAGTACATTAATTTAATAAACCAAAATAAAAACTGTAGACCGTTATTAAACTAAACAGTGAGGTAATAAAAATTAAATAAGTAATTACTACGCGGGTTCAGTAACGTATAAGTAGAAACCGATAAAGGTTAAACTATTATTCGTTTAAAATAAACGCATTGGAGCAAATGATACAACAACAAAGATAAACATGGAGACAGACGCATATAATCCCCATCAAAACAGCGTTTTAACATTAAAGCTCGCTCTGAGCGATAAACAATATCGCTTTGAGCGCGCTTAATGTTTACCCAGTAAATACCTAATAATTACACGCAACTAGTAAGCTAATAACTGATGCGAATCGATAAAAAATGATAATGCTTGGCAAAGTAAGACAAGCGAGTTATCTGAAGTCAAAGAAGAGTTATTGTAGCTCCCGCTTGAGTGAACGTTTTGTTAGTAGCGCCGCACGCTTTCCCCAAATGTAAAAAATATAAGTTTGTGCTAAAATCCCATAGATTATCTAAAACTTTTCGGTTTTACCCGTACAGAGGAGATTTATGATGATAATTGATGACTTATTTAAAATAAAAATGTCATCTCCATTTTATTTCGTTCCCTTCTAATTACTATAGGGGGAGGGCAACTCGAGTTGAACTATTAACTAGAGCCTTTATTGGCCATAAGTCCCAATAGAAAGTGACCTCGTTAATTCGCATAAAAAAGCTTTCAACTTTATAAGAACGTACTTTTTAGTGTGAGATATCAGCCAAGGCGGATGAAGTACTTGGATGTAGGCAGTAATGAAGCCCACGGAGGTGTGACGGTGTTAAGCGCATGAAATATAGCGGCATTCGCAACACGAATTTACATTTTTTTAACTCGACAGTGCACCGCGGCGCGTTCTTTTGAAGCACTTCATACAGCAGCTTTTGACATCAATTTAAATGCTGCCTAGAAGTCATAAAGTATTACAAGTACTGGCGTTAAATAACTTCGTTGCCACGTAAAAGAAATATAGCAACGTAAGCATTTCCAAAAAAATGTTTAAATCGATATTTGCATCATATAACGTCCCGGTTAAAATTAGCCAAAACATATTCATTATATTAACCATTTTCTAATACCACTTCACTTTGAATAGCGAATAATTTTTTTATAACTTTAAGAAGCGGACAATCGATCATAGAATGGAAGTGAAAACTACATATTTAACATTAACATTAAATAAACATTATAATCAGCAGGTAGCGGATCTAAACTTTTTATCACAAAACAATACGATTATTTTTGCAATAAAAACATATTCCGAATACAAATCAAGTAGACCTGAGATAGAGAGAGGATCGAAGGAACGGAGAGCCTACTTGGGCCTTGGCCAACCGCATTGATTTTCATCCGGCCGAAATATTTTATGAACACTCTTATTTACTTAGCAAAAAAGAGAACTTATTGAACTTTTATATTGGAAAATTTAAATATACAGTAGTAAACTGAGAAAGTTCGACCATAAAATTTCATACTATTGTTTTACCATAATATTAGAACTTTAGCTTAGATTAAAAACTTAATTTTAATGCTGCTACGACTACTAGAAATACTCTGATCTACTGATATCATTAAAAATCAAATTTCATATACGCTCGTAACTCGTCGAACTCACCGGGATCTGCTACGACTGGCCCCAAAGGGTCAAAACGAACACGGTGCTCCACAGCCGCACGAGCAGCGCAAACAAGGTCAGAGAAAAACCTGTGCCTTCTAAGAGCCAGTTCATCGCGGCCCACGGGCGTCGCTGGAGGCTCTCGAGGTCCTTCGTGTTCGCCAATGGTCTCAACGCTCCTTTCGAACACCTCGTCATCATCTGAACACACCTCTTGACCAGAATTATGACGCTGTTCACCGACATCATTACTGCTCGTAGTCGACTTTAAGATTCCAGTAGACTTTCGTCGACTTGTTGAGCGTACATCCACGTTAGTGCGGGCCAGCTCCTTTTCAAGATTAGCCAATTCTTCGAGGGTAGCACTGTGGCGGCTACAATCAACTGAATACCTTTTGAAATCCATCCGCGACCTCTTATAATCGACGGAATATCGTTTCTTGACAATATCTCTCTTCGGTACCATCTGATCTACATCATCTGTTTCCGTATCATAATTGACCGGTTCCTCTGAAAATTTACTCTCCTCAATACTGGATGTTGTCGGCGATACTTTAATTACAATTTCTTTAGCGTCTACATTTTCTCTTTGGTCGGTTACGGTTTCGCTTCCTCCGTTGTATTCGTTTTTACTCATATTGTGCTCGTCTCGCACACTCGATTCAGACAAAGAAGCCATCTCTTCGGGTTTCGATTTGCTTTTGCTCAGTTTTTTAGTTGGCCTAGCGCAACAACTTTTAAACATAATTATATGGGGGTGCAAATTTATAAATCTCTATCCGTTAAACATGAAACGATAGACTCTTCAGGTTTCAACGCGAATTATGGGAATAGCTTTAACATTTTTCTATATGAACAACAAGAATAAATATATTTTCTATTGCTTATGTGTGAGGTACTCGAAAGACATTGTTTGTGAAAGAGTAGTACTTGCGTCGCGGCCGGCCGAGCGCACGGCGGCGGGCGACTGGCGGCAATGGCGCAGGGCGAATGCGCCGCCCGCCCACCGCATCCTGCCACCCGCGCCCATTTCCCACACTGCCTTCGGAGAAACCCGAATCTTTTGTCCTTCGCTAATACTGCATATGACGGCCCGTTTAGAAGTAATGCACGCCTCGCTATAAGGAACTAAAAGCTGAATCAGACGTTTTCCTATCTTTTTCGGTAAACTACTCAAGATCGTAATTTAGTTTTTAAGTTGAAGAAACAGCCAAACACCTAGTTTTATTAACGTTTGGACCTTTTGTATGATTTTCTACTTTGACCTCTAAAACTTTATTCTACTTTCGACAGACTTACTTACTCTTAGTCTTAACACCGTTTAAAACGTATATATTGTAAAATATACTCAAATTATAGAATTAAATATTTCTAAACCACTTATAGAATTAAATATTTTCTACACCACTGCTCGCCGCTGTCAAGATATTTAAATAAGAACTTGTAACAAATAATTTTTAAAAAATAATAATGAATTAAAATAACATCTTAAAAGTCTCGTGCGTCTTTCTGCCTAATATAATGCCGATTGCATGGGTAGAGAAAAACACTAAACACTTCGCACGTTCACGACATCACAAGTTATACCTCCGTGCTCAAAAAGCGAGTCGACGATCTAAGTTACGGTAACTATTTAAAATTAACTATTTTTTATTTTTATTATTAAAATGAATGGTCCAGATTTTACCATATTATTAAACAAATATCGGAATGCAAACTATTTAAAAATGTAATTACAAATAAATAAAAATTGAGACAATCTTTGATGACCGTTTGGGGCAGTTGCTAAGCTATTGGCTTCGGCGTCGCAGGTCATGGGTTCGATTCCCACCCGTGGCAAATATTTGTACGAAATACAGACATTTGTTTCGGATCTGGGCGTTTGTCCGCGTAAAATTTATGTATCTAAAATGCCCTTATTACACAAGATATTTCTATCTTACAATAGGGGCAGTGTTTTTTTAATGAAAAAAAAAAAATCTTTCGTGGTCGACATGCGATATAACAGGAAGGTATTTGATTCATTTATTGCCTATAACTGTTGTTGAAATCATAGATAACTGCCAAAATCGCCTATTCAAAATTTACAATACAAAAGAAAATATTTTTTTATCAACTGACCACTCAAACATCTTAAAGAAAATATCAATGTTGAAAGCACATTAATCCATCTGCGGCTATACTAAATTGATTTGTGTCAATTTTTTTCTAGAATTATCGTTATAACACATTATTATAAGTGAATGTATAATATTCACCTTGAAGAAAAAAAGAAAAATTTCATTTAAACAAAAAGCGTAAAAGTAATAGTAAAATTTAAATATCACTAAAATATGTAATGTCTATGAGCTTGTGATTAATTGTACAATATAGTTTATCCAAGCATTCTGCAATATATGTTATACCTTAACATCCTTGACTAAATATCCACAGTAAAGTTTAGACTTAAAATTTAATAAATTGCGAAATTTCGTCCACTAGACAATATTCCCTTTGTATTTTTTATACGCCTGGTGTTTCCTTAGTAATCTAAAATATTTTTATTATTAGATAAAACTAACTTTAAATTGTAAATGAAATTCCTACTCCTTCCCCGTACTTCAGTGTATATGTTCCTAAATATCAGTTTTTTACCGTATGCCTATCTTTCAGGCTACAATGGAGCGGTTTTGGTATATATGTGTTTTATGAGATGAATAGGGGATTTTTCCAGAGAGCCTTTACAAATCTAGGAAAATTAACTAGTGTACAGAGTGTCAGATTGTGATATATTTTTTTTAATTTTATTTATTTATTGTTTCACAAAAAATAACATACATTGAAAAATTAAGATTTAACTGAAGTCTACTAGATGTGAATACAGCATGCACAATTACAATAAATAAAAAAAAAACACAACCTAACAATCTACTAGAAAAATAAACAAATAAATATAAGGTGAAGTATCAAACGGAATTATCCTTATATAAGAAAAAGAAACAACTTTTCAGAAAGGTACTCATTTTGAAAGGGTACACAAGTTGTAGTTTGTCCTAGATATTATATATCATTGTATTTTTTTTATTAAAATATCTGAAATCTATTTCAGATATTTTAATAAAAAATACCATAGACCACTACACCTACACTACCCAATCATAGTGAAATAGCAAGACTGCAAAACAATATTTCCTAAAGATTCATTTAATAATTTATTTTCTGTTCAAGTTTGTAATACATATGGCATTATTTAAATATGATTCACTGTAGAATGATGAAAATAACATATTGCATGATTAACTACTTACTTGCTGCTTACAATTACATTTCTATGAAACAGATAACTAGTTTGGTTAACAAAATTTTCACTTTCCAACATACTATTGGCTAGTTTCCGAAAGATCAATCAGCAGCAATCACATAATATTATGTTAAAAATGATCAACTGTTAAAGTCTTGTCAACCTGCCTTGGGTTTCTGAAAGGTTCATTCAAGAAAAAATACTAATTACTTTTTAAAAAATGATAATAAATTAAATGAATTATTATGTCCACAAATATTAACTGTCTCTGTCTATTGTATAGCTGTACATTTTTTTTAAATCAAAGAATATCACTTGTGTCAGTGTTGTAAAAGTTGGGGTTTTTTAAGACAATTTATATATTGTTTAATGCAAAATGACGCGAAAAAACTTCACAGAGCACAAAAAAAATTTTCTTTCATCTATTATAAAGAAATTTCGAGATAAATCAGATAACATGTTTACCTTTACAATATAATATGGGTTTTATTTTGTTTCACTATGAAAGTAATAAACTTTGTAGATTATAAAAACAAATATTATACTTAAGCTTTTTGAAAAAGTATGTTTTTAAATTAAAAAAAATATCACATAAATAACAAGAAACAATTGCTTGGCCAAATTAACAGATTAGCTAATAGAAATTTTGACAGCTCAGATCAAGGAAAAACGTTTCGAGAATCTCGATTTTCTGTTGATGGTCCATTGACCTGTGGTTAACTGGAAATCACAATCAACCTTGTTTGAATGCGTTCCAACACTTCAAATCATGTTAACATGAGAATAACCATAGATTAAAATTGATTAACATTTTGGAAACTGGTTGTATGTCAAACAACTTAAATATGGATTACACAATTTGGAAACACCGCATGGATTTCGACGCATTATGCATCAGTGCTTACACATTGTTGGCAGAATAACTAACAATGCTGCAAACCTTAGACAAACTCTGGATGGATAAAACTTGCTTTACATTTAAAATTGATACAGAATTGGCATTAATTAGTTTTCCTAATTACCATAACAACACGCAAAATTTTTAAAATAATTTTATTTCTTAAAAATTTTATTTATTTAGCTGGCAGTACAGCCGTTTTGATGATAATATGTATTGTTTTATAAAATGCATTTGGCTTAAAAGCTTCCCTGAACAATTGTGAACACATGTTATAAATGGCATAGTTAGCAATGTAGTCTAGTATTACGAAACTTTTCGTATGTTAAAATTCTTCTTAGATATTGATGCTGGAAAGCAAAAACCAAAATTTTTCACCACACATACACCAATTGACTTGGTTTAATTAAAAAAAAATTACTCCATGTGTAATTTACTACGTTTTTGCTTTCCATTGTCAATATGCATTTTATTCTACTTGTTTTATCACTATTAGAATCAAAAAGTATCAAAATAAACTAATCATTTCATTTTCATATTTTGGTTTTGAATTTAAGAAGTCTGTCAAGAATATTAAAAAAAATTGAGAGCTTTAATATGTGAGCTACAACTTGTCAATAGAAGTTTTTTATTAATTAATATTTAATAAAGCAAAAAAGAATAACATAAACATTGAAGAGCAGCTAACATTTGAAAAATAATTAACATTCATAATATTAATGTAATCTTTATAGCATTTTTTTTTATTAATTTAATTAGCAACAAAACTTTGGTAAACTGTGTGAGTACACATGTAAATGTTTCTTAATTTATAAAAGAAATCCAACTTTGCAAAATACAGTATTAACTATATTTAAGTTTTAACACATTTAATTATCATGCCATCCATCTATGATATGTTATTTAGTATATATTTATAACATTAATGTATACCTCTTCATAATTTGTCTAAGTGAAAATTAAGCAATTATCAAAATTTGTGCAAATTTTAATGATCGTCTCAATTAAAATTAAGTAAATGTATAATATGACATAAAAATTACAATAATGTTATGTTTATATTTATTATTTAAGAAAATTTTGAATTTATTTTCATTAACAATAAACAGTAAAAGTTAACGGTATATCGACACATTCATAGCAATTACAACTTAAAAAAACACACTTTTGATATTATTTAAGATTTAAAGAAAGAATAAAGATCAGATTTGTCTATGACTAGCATTTTATATCGATTGGCAATATAAACTATATTAGCTGTAAGCTGGGGTCTAGCTAAGGGTCCCGTAAATCTTTGTACAAAATAATAAAAGGACTAAAGTACAGACAAAACGTTTCAAAAGAAACCGTTATTATTTATTTTGCATTTTTGTTTTTAATGGATAATTGTTTAAATATTAATTTATCAAAAACGTTTGAAATTTCATAAAGAAACATATTGAATATTGTGCACTTACAGTTTCTTCAGTAACAATTTTTTCTAAAGAACGCGAACAACTGCACTTATTTATAAAATTATATACCTACGTAAAAATAGATAAAAATCAGTCTTGTAAGAGGTTAGTTACTTGTCACGATATGAAACCATAGATTATGTTATACAAAACGAACCTACAGGTGAAAAAAAGACGGACAGACAACTAAATGTAATTTTTTTCGAATATATTTTTTGCAAAGACAATAACGCAGAGCAATGT
>DWHO01004553.1:0-10983 GCA_018247575.1 Eurytides lysithous rurik
CCCCGGACGAAACGCGGAAGCAAAAACACTTCCACTTTACGCCGATTTTCTGTGAGGTCGTGGTACTTATCCGGCTCGAGCCGCCCCATTCAGCAGCGGCATCAACTACGTAGCTTGTACAACTTGCTTGTTTCGTGCTACAGCTGTAAAAAAATTGATATACTATTTTACACCTAAGAAATGTATAATTTCCATACCTTTGTTGCTTGATAAGCTAGTAAAGTAAGCGTGATTGTTGACACCAACATATGAAATAATAGAGCGGTACCATATGTATCACCTATGGAGGCGACCAATCTAAAAAGCATTTAATAGAATCAGCGTTTTCAATATGTGGGTTAAAATAAGATGTATTTAGTAAGATAAAATGTTTTAGACTACGTTGAATTTTATCTTTTTTTACACCAAATAATTTAATATTTTTCTCAAGAATAGCTCCGTTTTTCATAATAATTTAGGGAGGCAATCATTTTTATCGTAAAATTTAATGTTAACAATTTGATCTAACCTAACTACATGCTTATGTCGTTCCACCCAATATTTAATAGCAGATCTTGCCAGTAACTCTTGTTTTTGCGTAAGACCGTTTGGATTATTCATAGTTGGTTGGCCGAAATTTTGTAGTCTGCCACCAGCTCCTCGCGCCATCATTCCAAAATCTTGTTGGGTGGAATAAATACCTCTGATATCCAAATCCACTGTGTCTGGTATCTTTTCTGATTTTTCTGTTACGGAGTAGATTAGGAAATTAAATTAAATATTTGACATACCTATGAATTAACTCAATATCTTACAATATTAATGTAAAGCCTCCCTCATGAATGTATAATAATATAACAGCAAAGAAGTCTGAGATTGATTTATTTAATACGAAGCCATCATCAATTAAATGTTTTTATAACAACGAGTTCTTTGGCATCCCGCCTCACTGAAATTATTGCAATAAAGTGGTTCAAATTGGGGAAGTTTAGGTTACATAGTTGCTACTAAGCAATTTATTTATTTTTCATTTTTTTGTAATTGTCTATATTGTAGTTTTCCTACCTCATAAAATAAAAATAAAATAAATAAAGGTGCAAGAAACCAGAGGACATACATTTATTTCATCATTTGATAAAAACGTACTCGACCTGAATAAATGACATCACGAATAATTATTAAGATAACATTAATAAGATCACATAAACACTTGGATTGTGACACAAAATACACCAACTCCAATCCTATAGCTTATATGTAATTGTTCTAATTATATATGTAAAAGATATAATTAGAACAATTACAATAATAGACGTCTTATAAATCCAATTGTAAAAGAATGGAAGGTTATGAAATCAAGTAATAAAAACGATGACCGTTTGGCGCAGATGCTAAGCTATTGGCTCCGGCGTCACTGGTCGTGGGTATGATTCCCACCCGAGGCAAATATTTGTACGAACTACAGATATTTGTTTCGGATCTGGGTGTGTGTGTCCGCGTAAAATTTATGTATGTAAAATGCCCTTATAACACAAGATATGTCTATCTTACAATAGGGGCAGCGTTTTAAGAAGATAAAAAAAACCTGAAATTAATTTAACAAAATATATACTTTGCTAGTATAAAATAAATAAATGCAACATACCTGTCGAAGTAACTCTAAATAATTCCGCAGTATTTGGTCTGTATGTATCCAAAGAAGCGCTGAGTTCCATTAGTGGTTTCATAATAGCCTTTAGATGTTGCAATTGTTCACACGCGAAAATCAGCCAGCTACAAAACATAACATCAAGCAGGTTGGCAATCGCCATTGAGAAAAGAAGCCAATATACCTGAAAAATACTTGCGATTAATGTTTCGCGGAAAAAAATTCAAATAATATTTTAATTCATTAAAAAACAGCTGTTTATGATTCATTGTCAATATACTCTTGATATTATACCTGAAAAATGAACACTGCAACGTACATAGTGCCGCTCATTGCGTCAAACGGATACCATGCTTTTACAGGCAGTCTTGGTGCTGGTTCTGTGAGAGTTTCATTTGTTTCCTTATTAGTAATTAGACGCACCGATTCCCCGAAGAATGTTATCGTTATCCAACCTAAACGATTGATACTTTAATTATCTCATCATTCCCTGCACCCATCATTAATAAATAGTAAACAAATGAATAAATAACTAATCAAAAAATCATAAAAAAAAACATAAAAACACATAAAAAAGTCTTTAAGAAGAATTTTACAAAAGGGCAATGTAAAGGGCATGTTTCCACTGCATTCGATCTGTGAGTGCAGAGCTTTGTGCCCAACTATATAAAGAACTCTTTGTTTATGCGAAAGTGGTTAAATTTAACTTCTGACAGGGTTCGCTGCCTTAGCTGATCAAACATTGTCACACGCCAATATGGACTCTCTATTTAGCTGTTATTTACGTTTGGTTTTTGTCAATATTAAACTTTCTTTTTCTATCTTACTGTGCTACCTTTATGAGATTTAAGATAACACAGTTCTATCGTGAACAAATGTGGCCAATGGGATCGGTAACGGACCTTAAGGCTTTGGTATTTGGGTTTTTATAGAGTGGTATTACTAATACGTGTGAATACCAATTGTAGGCGTGAACTACATTCTCAAGCTTTTTTAAAGACTTAGGTTTATAGAACTTATAAAACAATAAAATATTATCATAATAATGCTTTATACATGCATGTGACAATATTACTACAAAACGAAATTAATTACGATTTAATAGTGTTAGAAATATCAATTTGTGCTACAAGGTACACTTCATTGCCAAGACGGTATCTTATCTTACTTTTGAGACATATTTCGAAATTATGTAAACTATCTGTTTTGGTGCACCATAGATTATATTAGAGTGGGGATATGGAAAAGTTTACTGATCGTATACCGCGAAAATCGGGAAAAAACATGAATTTCTCCTAACAAACTGCTAGAATCGAATATACTAGATGAAAGCTCGTCATATAAGAAGTAGTTCTCTGGCATTTCTCTTAACAAAGCCATTTGAAACATTGAAACTATCGAGAAAAACAACTTCCAGAAATTTTCGACATCTTGAATCAACTGAGTATCGTTTGACTCTTAAATAGTCCGGTATATTTTCAGGTCTGTCATATATGTCATGTCATATGTCAGCAAAAAGTGAATATTCATAATTTTTAGGACTAATGTGATGACGTGTATAAAGGCAGAGAATACCGTACCCAGATAATACCCTTACAGTACGCCAGATTCGGCACAGTATACCTTTACTTACGAGTATATTCATTAAGAATCACTGAAAGAAATCTTTTTGATTACTGTGAGTTGAACCAATCTGCATTAAAAGAGAGTAATTAACTTTATTGAATTCACTGGAAAAGTCTGCATAAAAAGCGTCGACTTGTTGACCACTATCAATTTGTTTGGAAAATATGATACAAAATGTGTCAATTTTGTTTGTATAGATCACCCATGCTGATTTTTAGACTGAGCACGGTTTAAATGTGTAATAAATTTAAAAAAAGAACACAAGAGTCTCAAAAAGCTTAGAAAAGCTTGACAATGTGGAAATGGAACTATAGTTTTTCACATCGCAACTTTCCTTTTTAAAAAATTAGAACGATCTTTTTTCCATTCATCGGGAAAGATATCATCTGCTAGGCATCCGATAAAAAATACGTTAAAGAGGTAAGGCAAGACAAAGTGTCACTTAGGATACATAGACAGCTTAATGACTAGGCTCATAGAGGCTTAGGAGATAAGTAGTGGTCCCCCGATAATGGTGTTTTGAGTCGATTTTGTTTATAGCAAGACTCCGACAACTACTACCAGATTTGTCTGTTCCATGACGTTGTTAGGATCTAAAAATGATAAAGACACTCTAAGTTTACAACTTGAAGGAAGATGTAACACATGGAGTGTGCAACTAACAGTCAGGATTTTGGAAATAAGTGTCAAAAACGTGCAGTTTTTTTTGTTTTCTTTTTTTTGTTGAGTGAATATATTATATTGCAATTTTCATCTTAGTGTACATCAACGATCTATGTCGGCCCAATATTTATGGAAATTAACAAACTGAGCCCTTGAGCAGAGGAAATTAAATCTGATCTAAAATAACAGCTGTGCAAAAGCGTGTTAATGTCAATCTGCAGGCAGTATCTGATTGGGTTAAGGGCCAATCTTGTGAGATTGAGCGTTACCAAAACTTGGTGTGACTTTTCCATGCAAAAGGAGCCCATTTAACAAGGTTCCGACTTTGAATAATGGGACAACTAGACTAACGCTCAATGGATCTTGTCACCTTGTCAGTATATTGACTTAGTGGTGGCGAGAGTAAATAAATGTTAACTAACTCAATGCGCTTACATACGTAATAAAAGTTTACAGCATCTATATTACAGTTTTGTTCCATACCGCCGAAGATAGGACAAGGAGGCGAAAGTTAATCCGGGAGAAAGTGATTCGACGAGGTCACGACCCTGCATTGAGCAAGAACTCAGTATTGTCAGCATTGAGGAAGAACGACACCAGGAGGAGAAGGATATTGCAGTTTTGTTATGAAAGTAATGAGGCGAGAGAGTTGGAAGCTTTATGGTAAACAACAGGCATGTTCAGACATCACAGGGACATACGCTATTTTGCGATAGAAATGAAAGAGGTAGGGGGTCTGCTTAGCTATGCATTGTAATCGTAGCCCACATATTTTACTACGCATATAGATTATTATCTGTTAGGATTTCCATTCGAATAGGAACACGGTAATGCTTGCGCGTAACTGCTACTCTGTAATTGACAGTAGCGTTGTAATTTTTCAAACAGACTCTTCACACAAGTTCTGCTTCTAGTAAAATATGTGCGGCCTCCGATAAGAAGCGTTAAAATTTAGCTAAACCAATGACTTTTAACGCTTACTGATTACAGAGAGTACGGTCATTGCACAAATGAAGTACAGTAATCTTCTCATCTTCGTGAGGGCTAGTTGATGATATCTGGCGTCAGACTCAGTAAAAAGAGGATGGCTGTTCGATTGATTCCACATTGCTAATGTCCTAAATCAAATAGTTATTTTTATGAAAAACTACTATACAATTATTACTATACAACTATTTGTTATGATTTTATATTTTTACATATTTCATGAGACTTAAGGAATCTCTGCTAATTATAAGAATAATAAAATATTTAAAAGTTTATTAATTACAGATTTTACTAGAATTACAAGAATTGCTCGTTCGAACGAGCAAGTGCGAAAAACGTACCTGTAAAAACTCTTCGAATTGACGGCAAAGAATAACAGTTTGATAACTGAATGAGCGAAAAATAGCACTGTTATAGTATTGGCAGTAAGCTCATTAACTTCGTCAGAATACTGGGCCATATTAGCAACCATGCATAAATAGTGCACTACTATAAGAATTGCATGTACGCTTGCGTAGATTTTTCGAAGCAGTACTGACATGCCAGCATTATCTGCAAATTTAAATATATGGAACCATAATTTGTTCAACCGCCAGTGGACGTAAAACTTGCAATATTACGCAACGGTTTAAATAACAAAAAAAAACTAACCTGGATAATAATTGAACAAAAAATGACCGGCCATTTGCATCAACTTGATGTTTGGCATCAAATCGGACACGAGGCCCTGCGTTTTTGTTTTGGACATCATCTGTTAATCCAATATAGACGTTATTTGAATCCCTTTCAGAAAAAAGAGATGAAATTTAAAGTACTACATACCTTGACTTATTTTAGCTCCCGTGTCTAATACAGAATCTTACTTTTTCCTTTTCACAGCAGTCCCTTCGAATCTCTATCTGGTGTCCATTAAATTTCCAGTTACATTTATTCTTAAGTAGAGTTAGCAACCTTTTAACTCCGCATTAACCAACGTGATTGATTTTATTTATTCCACCGATATTTTAAAAGATTTGCACTGACGTGTATCAATTTGAAAGACACACACTCCAATAGAGTGAGTACGGTAAACGTGGGACTCAGCAGATGTCACCTATGGCTCGAACACCTGGTCGTATTCCTTTCCTTTAATTATTTATGCTTCTTCGCCAGTGCCAGTTGGGAACACGTACTCTATTTCATATTAAGAGACATTCGTATGAAGTTATTCATTATTGGATCGATGCCGTAGTAGCGGCCCGAGCCTCAAATGTTTGCGTAGTTGCTATTTGCCAGGTCATCTTTACATTTGATTGTTGTCAGTTGGTTTATATTGTTTAAGTTTCACTTTATAGACGACTATTTGATTTCACTAGTCATTCGCGGTCTTGTTGACTTATGACGGTCATAAGAAAATTTGATAAAATTTTATTTTTATTTTAATAGGATGTATTTAGTTCTAGTAATTTCACCAGACGTACTGGAAACCGCCCTCAGCAACCATACTAAATTAACAGTTGCTGAGGTGCTAATTATGTTAGATAATTAACGCGATCACCCAAATATTAACGCATCACTTTTTGTTCTTAAGTAAAAAATACATTTGTTTTTCTTTTTCCTCACAAACTCTCCGAAAAGGTTCGTTGTTCGATTCAAAGCATAGGACTATGGTAATGTCAAGGTATTGGCGGAAATTTTATTTGAATAAATGTTATAATACACGATAAGTTTCCAATTTCAGTCATTCAAAATTTAATAAACAGGGACATCGCGAGAAGATAAAGGCGAAACATAGGGCATATACCTTTTTTTATCTGCCTGAAAAGAAACATTCTCGTATATTGAATATACTCAAGTTGTTAGTTACAGCCATACTCTACGCTTAAAATAAAATTTCCATTCAATTAACGGATCAAACAGCTTTTTTGACTAAAAATAAAACTAACCTGCAGCTATAAAGCTTTAACATGATTAATATTGCCTATAAAAACATTAAAAAATAAAAGGAATGACTTAACTCATTCCTTTTACTTTTAGTCCTTAAGATCAAAAATGTTGTGATGCTGACAGTTGTTTCGACATCGTTATTAGCAAAAAATAGTTACACTTCTTCACTGAAGAGAACTTCTTCACTGAGAGGTATACCCAAAACAAGTTTTCCAGTGACCGACAATTTCTTTGTTTTGAGACCACCAATTTCCAGATATTAAATACCCAGGTATTTATGATATGCTCGTGAGATCACCACCGCCTCTATGTTTGCGCATACGCTTGTGCACTATAATATAGTGCACAAGCGTATGCGCGAGTATATTCCGTGCCTCTTGCCTCCGTGGCCTAGTGGTATAGGCCCGCGCTTTAGAAATTAGAGGTCGTGGGTTCAAATACCGCGGAGGGAAATGACTTGTTCATGTGCTGTTGTTCTTAGTTTGATTAAAGCATTACGGGCTGAACACCCGATCAGCTGAAAAGAATGATGATCCATGCGTCGGATGGGCATGTAAAAAGTCGGTCGCGGCTTTTTATCGACGCCATCTAGCGGTAACTCGGAGGTTATCCGTCTCATCGGGCTATGAGAGTAAACGAAGAGTGATATCCTGCGCACTTGGCTGATCTCTTGTAGTTTGGCCGCCGTGGCCAGATTCGGTCAGGAGGACAATCTTATATCATATCCCGCGCAGTTGGCTAATTTCTTGTAGTTTGTCCGCCGTGGCTGAAATTGTTCGGGAGGACATTATTATTATAATTATTTGTTTCATTCTCATCCCGTACTATTTTTAATTTATGCTATATGATATTACAACAAAACCACATAATTCATTAGTATTTCCTATTACTAATGAATTATGTGGTTTTGTTGTAAGGAATTAATAAATACCGTAAAAGATATTAGGAGAAAATTCTTAGTCTGGCCTGTTGACTATACTGTTACAATGCAAAGTAAATAAAATATTACTTTTGAATTTGGAAGCTCTCATTTTTATACGATTGTTCATTGTATTTTCTTATTTACGCGTCTATATATTGAAAAATATTTTGTGATATTAATATGGAGTGGGGTGATAAAGACAACCGAATCGCTGTGATTGCGTTACATAAAATAGGTATGGAGCCAAACACAATTTTTAAAATTGTCCATATGCTTGTCACTAGTCAAATGTTTGTGTACCGGGCTATTGATAGGTACAATGAAACCGCCTCTGTTTGTGAGAGAAAAAGATCTGGTCTTCCACATAGTGTTCGTACTAAAAAGGCGATCCGAAAATCGATAAAAGGGCGAGAGGCGTCCTTTCGGCAAAAGATTTTATCTTGGGAGATGAAAATACACGGGGCATTGGCAACATTATTGAACTTGCAAATTCGTTGCCAGTCTTTAAGTGGGGGGATTTTGAAAAAAGAGAGGAGCAATAAAAGAAAAAGGAAGGAGGCGGGGGAAGAGTTAGGGAGGGGAGTGAGAGAGAGAAAATTTAGAGGGAGAGGCGTAGGCCACCGGCTGCCACCGGAAACACGCAAGCAAAACCACTTCCACTTCACGCTGATTTTCTGTGAGGTGGTAGGTAGTACTTATCCGGTTCGAGCCGACTGATTCAGTAGCGGGAGCAGCTGCGTGTCTCTACCACCGTTATTTTAATATTAATCTCCGTTGTCATAACTCTATTGTAATATATAGCATATGCACATACATATCATGTGAAATGTGGAAAAAAATTACATTGCTCATTAAAACTTTGTCAACGATGGCACATTTAGCACGTTTTACTTTTTCATGTTGCTATGCCAACGCAATACGACACAACATCAGGCAATTAAATTTTAATATCAAATAGAATATCGAAGCGAGGCTTTGGAAGCTACAAAAAGTGTTAACGGGTTGTTAAAATTGTATTTTACAACCGCTTATTTTGATGTCTCAATGTAGTCCGAAATAGTGATAATAAATAGTTTCATCCAGTAATTCTTGTCCCCCCCAACTTCTTCCATACTTTTCAAGAGAAAAAAATCAGAAAATAATGGTTTCGGAAAGATTACGGATACATCAAAATTTTAATTTATTTTTTTGGTTAGTACTTATATATGCATAGACTTACATCATGCGGACCAATAAAATTTTCACCACTAGTTATTATTTGTACTACAGATATAACTAAAATAGTATCAAAATCATTAAGATATGTATGGCTGTCCGCAGAACCAGAGTGTCAAATAAGATTATTCAAAACACTGTCTAGGACTGTGATATTATTGGAAAGTATGTCGCTTAAGTAAATTAGATAACAACTTCATGTTAATCTCATAAATTAACACGAGGGTGTTTATCTAATTTTCTCAGAAAACAATATAGAATTAAAATTACGTTTTTTTTGTTGCTTACACAATAATAATACATTTTTTTGGCTTTTTATTATGGATTAGACTAACAAATAAGCAAGTGGCTCACCTGATGGTAAGTGATGACCTCCGCCCATGGACATTTGCAAAATTACAGAACTAGCAAATGCATTGCCAACATTTAAAGTGGCAATATTTGAAAGAGGGAGGGAGAAGGAGTGAGAGGGATGGAGGAAAAATAGGAAAGGAAGTAAGAGAGGGAGGATGGAGAAGGATGGGGATGGGCCACCAGCCACGTCACTCACCGGACGAAATGCGGAAGCAAAAATACTTCCACTTTACGCCAATGTTTTGAGGTTGTGGTACTTTACGGTTCGAGCCGTAGTACGCAGCGAGAACAGCTGCTTGGCTCTACCACCGTTAAATTTACCACCGTTAAAAATAAACCGTCAATTTCTCATGTCTGTTTTTACTTCTTTAAATTTCTAAACATAAAATATATCGTCTAATGTTAGCTTTAAAAATCTTTTTTGCTTGTAGCGATATATATTACGGTAAGTATCATATTATAAACGGATTAGTCCGCTACGAATTCGATAAGTTGCGATCACGTACGGCTTAAATACATTATATAAATAAAAGTATAAAAACTCGGAAACGTGCTTCCCTCCGTGCCAACGGAGACGCTGAGGAAATGGTATAAATCTAACGAGTGATCGTTTTAGAAATGACAAGAAAATGTCTTTCTTTCCATCAAACTATTGATTTCATTATGACTTCCATTGTACACTTTGTCATTTTTTTCTTTTACCTAGAACTGAGTGTAGCCTTTATCCCTCAGTATGCACAATTCGTGTACGGATTCAATTTCATTTATTAGTAGTTAAAAACGAATATTAATTTATGGCTATTATTGGTATTATGTTGTGCTATTCCTATTATGTTGCAAAAACTGGATCGACTGGGAGTAAGAGGCTCACAATTGGAACTTTTTAAAGACTACCTTACGGATAGAACCCAGTGTTTGAAGATAGGCACATATGTAAGTGATGAGTCTCCTGTTAAATACGGTATTCCCCAAGGCAGTATAATTGGCCCAACTTTATTCCTGATTTATATTAATGACCTGTGCAAGCACGAACTTGTAAATGGAAAAATTGTCTCATTTGCTGATGATTCAGCTCTTTTATTCAGCGGCGATTCATGGGAAGACGTATTTGCTTTGGCTCAAACTGGACTTGATAGGATAACTAAGTGGCTACACAATAATCTACTGACCATAAACGTCGACAAAACCAAATTTATGACATTCTCGAAAACATCTATAAAGTCCTCTGAAATTGTTCATCATCGCATTACAGCCCATACCTGTCGATTTTCCCCCACCTCCGATTGTTCATGTATACCATTACAACATGTTCAATCTGTTAAATATCTTGGTATTTTATTAGATGCAAATCTAAAATTTCAAGACCATATTGCCGCACTTAGTAATAGAATACGTAAATTAACATACATTTTTAGAATTCTAAGAAACGTAGCTGATTTTAATACTATTAAGTTAGTTTACTTCTCTCTCTGCCAATCGCTTATAATATATTGTATTACCTGCTGGGGAGGGGCCGCTAAATCTTCATTGCTTTCACTTGAGAGGTCCCAAAGACTGGTCTTAAAAGTAAGCACATTTCTTCCCTTTAAACACCCTACCCTACAGCTTTTCAATAAAACCGGGGTCCTTACAGTTAGGCAACTATTTATCCTTTACGCAGTGT
>DWHO01004554.1:0-10982 GCA_018247575.1 Eurytides lysithous rurik
AGATGTATAAATGACGATTCATAAGTGCTTGTAAAGGCCTATTTGAATAAAATATTTTGATTTGATTTGATTTGAATTGGTTAAAGAATGGAGGCGGCCGCAATCGTACGCGGCTTTGTTCCTAACTGCTTTAATATGTGCTCTAAAAGTAATTTTGGCGTCAAAAGTGACGCCTAGATACTTGACCTCCTTTTTCCAAGTGATAGGTTGGTCGCATAATGTGATTTGGCCCAGTTGTATGTGTGTGGCGAGTGCAGGCGAGGGGGCCAATGAAGAGTTTGGAGAGGAAGGGTTTGGTGAAGTCAGGCCGGGTGAGATGTATTGCTACACTTTTCTCCGGGTTGCCGTCTATTCTCCAAGTGCGAAACCATTCGCTGAGGTGATTGGCGGCGCATTGGAGGCGGATTGTTATACGGGCACCTAGTCTGTCCGTATAATAAAGGGCGGTATCGTCCGCGAAAAGTGCGAGCTCGACTTGGGGATTTCTTGGAATGTCGCTCGTGTAGAGCGAAAACAGGAGGCAAAAGAGGACAGAGCCTTGAAAGCCGGCCCTTAGGGGACGGATAGAGGATAGGGTGCCCTCTAATCGGTACCGAAAAGTGCGATTAGACAGATAGGCTCGTATGATGTGCACGAGTCTATCTGTCACGTTGAGTGCGAACAGCTTGTAGATCAAGCCGTTGTGCCAGACTTTGTCAAATGTCTTCGACGTCGAAAAAGAGTGCGCCTGTGGGACTGGGACAGGGTTGTTTCGGATCTTTCAGGATGTGCTTCGTCAGGCGGTGAACTTGTAGAAGACACGGGTGTTTCGGCCTGAACCCGAATCACTCATTTGGGATGAGGTTATGGGAAAAGACGTAGTCTTTAAGGCGTTTGAGATTGCTGAGGAGACTTATGGGCCGGTAGCTGGACGGGATGGGATGCCTGGGTTTGTTTGGCTCTCCAGGCATCCGGAAAGGAGCAGCTGGAGAGGAGTGCGTTGAAAATAGCTGCCAGTAAACAGATAAATGAGCCTGGGAGTTTCTTTAACACTTTATTACTTATGTTGTCGGGCCCCGGGGCCGAGGGTGGTTTTTTAATAATCTTTGACCTCTAAGGGAGTCACTAAGCTAAGGGGGTCGCCTTCTGGTGGTAACGCGGCCCTACGGTCTATTTCGCGGTCCACCACCGCTAGGTAGGTTGAATGGACGTGTGCGCGAGAAAGACTAAGTTGTCGCAAGACTACTACACCGGTCCTCTAAGTTGTCGGCTTTCTCAAGGTCGTCGAAGGCTGGCTGATTACCGTTGGTCCAAACAGGTCATCAATTAATTAAATAACTGTATGTGCTGTAAAGTTGTCTTAGATATTTTATATTGTTAATCTCATGCAAGTTATCCATTAAACGTATATCAGCACGATTAGACCCGAATCTCGTAAAAGCTCCATACACTCGATTCACCGGTAATGGTGCGGATCATGCTATCCCTTGTTTATAGTATAAAGTAATATCTCTGCTCCACAACTCCCAAGTCCTAAATTCATTTTAAACTAACAAAACAAAATCTTTTGTTATTTTATTATGAAATTTTTACTAAACGAAAGATTTTTTTTATTTCCTTTTGCATTTCCATAGAAAATAGTTGAGATAGCGGAAATCAAAGCAGCGGTATGGCTACGCATCAGATTGCGCTGCCATTAAATGTGCCGGCTCGAACCGGATAAGCACCACGACAATACAAAATATCGGCGTAAATGGATTTGTTTGCGCTTTCGTGTTATGTTCGGTGAGTAAGGGGGACGATTTCTTTCTAGTTTTCTCTTTTCTTATTTCTAGAATAGAATAAAAAAGTGGAAAAAAACCGTTTTAAACTTTCTCTCTCATAAAACAGTGATTCACAATCCACGCGAGTGAAAGCACCAAACCCGTAAGAAAAAAAAATGAAAGGGTTAAATTTTTGTAGAGACCTTTATACGGCAATAAAGATGAAACGTATTGACATTTCGAAAGTTTTGGCTTGCGAAATGTCAAATTTTAACGTTAAGAGTACTTGTACAATGGAACGTGACTTGAATTTGTTAGTATTTATCTTTCTTTTATAGAAGAAAATCGCAAAATAAAAGTAACATTGACTTTACAGGAATTAATGCCTCTTGTAATTATTATATTTAAATTGATGATAACATTCAATATAATGAAATTCGCATTTTATAATAAGGTATCAATAAACTTTATTTTCAATTTCATTCGTAGTCAACACTTGTATGAGATTTTCTCTTTGCATATATGTTTTTAAACATGACACAAACAAAATTGATAGAAGGCAATTTTAACATTTTCCTCGCATACACTTGATATCTTTTTTCTGTTAATATTAATATATATTCTAAAAAAAGTAGTAAATAATTTAAGCAACATAAATGCAAGCGATTATCTTACTTGAAATTATCGTTATCAATTATTTTTGAAAAAATATGATCACAGAAGAGGGATAAAGTTCATGGAACCAGGAAAAAGTCTCTTAGACTTAATAGAAAAAAAATAAAAGCCTTCTGATTACAAGAAAACACTTTTTCTTTTGTTAATCTTAACGGAGGTATCGACTGATATTTTACAGCTATTAGATAAAAACAAAAGTTCCTTATTTTAGTTTTCTCCCAATTAAAGTAAATAACCGTGAGAATATGGGACGTATTAAATATTATTTTATAACTTAAACGCTAATTCCAGTGAAGGTTAGTGTATGACTATCTTGTTTGATCAGTCATTCGATTAAGGACGCACGTTAAGTTTAGCCATTTATTAGACGCCATGCTAGGGGATGTAGGTCGATATTATAATTAAATATACCTATGTATTATATAGATATCGAGAACAATTTGCGACTGGGACGAAGTTTTGCAATTTAAAGATGTAGATTAAAATTCCAATCCATTAGAGCACAGTGATCAGTACCGCAAACTATGAACAATAATATATTTCCTATGAGTGAAATTTAAATATGTAATTTACTTCTTTTGCTTGAAACAAAGTCTTGAGATTTTATTCCCACGATTATAATGCTAAAGGAACTTAAGTACAATATCTTATTTTCAGAACATAGTCTCTATTTCTAGTCAAAATACTCCACGATCGACAACCTATCGAATCGATAAATAAATAAATATTTATCTATATCGATAACAAAATTATATGTATTACATTTAAATGAAAACGCACAAAGCTTACTTAATTGACAAATAAACTTCAATGGAGTTATATAGCTCTACATAAAAATTAATAAAAATTATATCTATACCAAGATGGCTATGTTGTGATAGTCTGTTAAAAAATAGAAACTGATATATTTACGTTGAAATTAATAAGGCTGATAAAAGCCATGCGTCTTATCGTAATAAAATAAGGCGAATAGCGAATTCTCCATCGTCTTAATATACATTTGAATAGATTACCTGCCCAGTCAGTAAGAAGTTCCAGCTCGTTCATTATGAAATCATTGACACATTTTTGTTTTTACAATAACCATTTATACAAAAAGAACTAGTAAGTCATTGAGATTTTTATGCTAATTAACGTTCTATTAGCTTGTATTAAAGCCTTCAACTAGTATGGCCAGTCGTCTATAACAGCATTAACGAGGTCCATACGGCTGCAGTGGCTTCAAATCATGATAGGGCTTTGAGCAGGCGTTTTACTCTAAATGTAATATTTTATAATCCAACAAATTTTGCACTGGAGGAAGCCGCGTCTTTGTGTTGGTTTCTGCCGCAAGCGAAAAACCCGCAATACTGGATGTATTACCTGCTTTTCGCTTCATGAGTTGAATCAGAATCTTGCTGAAATACTTTATGCCTGTTATTAAACATGGTATAAGAAAGGCGCCCAACCCTACATGGTATGAGAAAGAGGTTCCACGAGTTTCGAGAGGACTATATCTTCATACACAGCTGCATTCTATTTTACGCCTTTCCCACAAAAATATATCTCGGTTAGGCCCAAATGTGAGACTCCTAGACAAGCCATGGGTGACCATGGAAAATGGCCTAGCTAGACTCACGGAATAGAAAGGTATAAACCTGGCTTATAACCTTCTTACTGCAATAATCGAAACGTTCCCAAGTTTAGAAAAGGTAACAATATGTAGCAAACTAACCTAAATAGTGCGAACTAATGTTGAACACTGCCTAAAGAAGTTTGCGAAGCAACAAATAGTTCAGAGAACAGAGTTGCTTTAGTCATTAAACCACTTAGCAAGTGTACTTAGACGCAATGTTACATATTTGTACGTAGGAAAATAAATTTTGAATAAACAACATAATGGATAATAACAATCAAGTATGTTGAAATCTTTTTCTCTATTTTCAGCTTTTTTTGAATTATGCGTATGCTAAATATAATGAATAGAGTGATTTATTTTTGGAAAGAATCCAACCCTTTTTACTTAATACTTACAGTAAATCCAATACTGGTTAGGTAATGATCAATAACCATAATCGGATTAACTATAAGTATTAAGTAGTAAAGGATCGACTATTCCAAATATAACTCAAACACGAAATCTTTTATCAGCGCCCGTTTTGTTAATGTGAATATTTTACATATTCGATACATCATACAAAGTAGACCACAAATTTAAAGTGAGATGCAAATGTTTGTTATATATAGCATATTAAAATGCATTTGTAACAAAAATATTAGGTCACTTAGACATAAATGACAAAGTTTAAAAGGGTCAAAATCACTTGTTCATTACTCGTACTATATGTTGTACAGAAAAAAAATATTTGTATTTTTTTTATTTATATTATAGAAGACCGTTTCAAGGTATTATATATTCAACCTAGTATATTTCAATGTAGTAAAACAAATTATTTAAAATACCCGGTCAACATTCACAATACCCAAATACGAGGGTAGTATAATAACCACTGAAGACTTAAACTGACCGGAAAAAAATAAAATGGACACGATTTATCAAGTAATTTCATTATAGCATCTATGTCAATTTTAAAATATAAAATGAACTGTTACTTGCTGTATTAACCCATTTGTTTTTTTTTTGTTATTGTTTTCTATATTTATTGATCATTTCAAGAAATAAAAAACTGTACTGACTTTTGGACTTTACTTCTGACGTCCGACTTAGTCTGCATGTTCTTTTCAACTAAGCATCTTCTTAATATTTTGGTGTGCTTGATCTACTGATACTCAACTATGACTTTCATCGACTTTTCATGGACAATTTTCACTCAGTTCATATATACTTCTTCTCTTGAACAACTTGAATTTTGTCGATAAATTCTCCACTGGTCAGAACATTGGCGTTTTTGCGTTTACCAATGTGGTGTGATTTATTTTACAATATTAAACGGTCCATATGCAACTTTTTCAATTATTTTAGTTATCAACAGGTATTGGACGAGTCTTATTACATGATTTTAAAAATAGACAATATATTCCTACGATGCACTAAAAATTCCAGTTAGCATAAAACACCTGAAAGAGGTCTTGTTTGTTTTTTTCTTTTTTACACAAATACTGCATTTATTTTGGAATGGAGATGGACATACTGTTTATTCCGAAAAATTACGAGGAAATAGAAGCGAAATTAAAGCTGAAGCTGGTAAGCGGGAAAATCTGACTCTAAAAGGTTTTATTTTTCAGCACAAAACATTTAATTTAGCTGGTTTTTTAGGTTTAAAAAATGCCAAATATATTACAACGGCCAGTATGTTGTAGTTAATCTTTCGTCTCTAATATAATGGTATTTTAGAGGACGGTGTAGGAGAGGAGAAGTCACGCAGGCTGGCTCATACCACATAAGAAGTACGGGCTCACAGAAAACTATCGTGAATTGAAAGTAACCCTGCTTGCAGAAGCACGACGAAACGGATAAGCAAAACGCTGGTTTTGTCCGGTGGCCCATCCTCCTACCTCCCTCTACCAAAAATTTCGCACCTTAACGGTCGGCAACGTATTTGCAAGTTCTTCGATGTTACAAACATCCATGAACAGCGGTGATCACTTACGATCAGGTGAGCCGTTTGCATGTTTTCCTCCTACCCCACAAAATAAACATACGAAATATAATAGAGTGAACGCCGGGCAATAACATGAAAGTCGATTAATGGTTGCTTTTTTAACTCAAAAAGTAAGTTACACGTGTCACGATCGGCTTAGAACTTTTGAGACATGTAAAAAAAAACAGCAGGATAATGTTTAAGGATTATTTAGTTCAGAAAGAAGTTGCCAAAAACAGCAGCACGGCGATCTGTAGCGAAAAGGGTCTAATTTTATTCGAAAGTTTACTGTAGCTGGTGACTTAAAAAAACTTTGGTAAAAAGGTAACAAGTTGCTTCCTATCGTTTTTTTAGGAAATGAGGTATCCAGACGAGCAACTTGTGTGCCTCAGTTTATTTAGGCTGAACACTAAGCTATTTACAGGAAACCAACCCGAAGGAAAGTAAACTAAATTGAATTCGAGCACCGACAGCCCATTTTAAATTAGTGAAAGCTCATCATGTATGGAACAAATCGTAACGAAAAGGGGATTCCGAAAGGTTTCCTTTTTTATAAAACACTAATAACGGTTTGCAATTTTTTCAATACACCAAATACGATTATGGGCTTTCCAAGTCCTATTTTTCTACAAAAGCCCATTCGTTTAAAAGGGTCGTTACATGGGCAATGGGCTGAAACATCAATTAGGCTTCACGCCACCCGCACATGCCAAAAAGGCTGCTGCCGACGTATGGTACAGTATTGCGGTCAACATGGAAAACATTTTATTACGGATCGAATAGCATTATACGGACATATTTTACACCAGATTTTACGCCTGTAATATGTTTTATCTTTTGCAACGGATGTTTGAAGTCGCTTCGAAAAATCTGATAAATAAGACCGATATCTTTGAATGTTATGAGCCCCAGGGCACATAAATATTTAAAACGCGCTGATAGTATCGTGTTTGAGTGTACACGCCTTTATATACAACCTTTTATAAAATAAATTTGATACATGTACAAAAACAATTTCATACATCTCAGTCATGTAAAGATCGACATTTTATGTACCGGGCTGTCTCAGAAGAATCTAACAACCAGTATTAATAACATACCTTATTCGTGCGCCTCATCACTAGCGACTTGCAACTCCTTAACAACATTGCGTCAAATAATATACGCCCTACTTTTCCCCGGTATGAAGGGAAAAATCACTGGAAAAAACTAGTCATACAAAAAGTCTACTACCTAACTGTATGAGTACGAAGTAGTGTGTCGTTAGGTCAACTGCATCGTTAACTGCTGGGCGCATCCCTTCGTCTTAATTTAGATTGAACTCGTTGTCATGCTACAAAATCATTATAGCTTACAAGATATATATTTTAATTCTTACGATGCTCATTTTATGTTTAACAAATAAGGACGTTTCTACCTGCTGCTTGAATAACATTTTACAAGTCTTTACTTTACGTCTGTTAATAATAATATATTTATTATATTTATTTTTTTTAAAAAGTAGTATTCTGACCGTTGCCTCACAATATATATTTACATATTATTTATCCGACAAAATTTTAATACATTTTTAAAACTCAGTGACAAACACGCGGTAAATACTAAAAATAAAAATAAGCTTATAACACCTTGATTTCGTGTCCAAAAGGTGAAAAAACACTTCATGGACCTGAGTATACGCATATATAATAAAATTCCACAAGATGAATTTCTTCTAAGGATCTACCATTTGTGCGTTTTAAAACTAAAATTAAAAATAATCTATTACATAAATCTTATTATACTGTTCAAGAGATTCTGGTGGACCGTGCGTAGAATATAGTTGATTGACTCGTATGTGGGATAAATATTATTGTATTAAGGTAATATACTGGTAATATACTATACTGTAACGACATTTTAAAAGAGCAACTGTTGAGTTTCTGGCTGGTTCTTCTCAGCAGAACTGCATTCCGTGCCGGTGGTAGCTTCCTCGCAAACTGAGATATAAAAATGACGATTGATAAGTGCTTGTAAAGGCTTATTTGAATAAAAATATTTTGATTTGATTTGATTTGATCGACGCAGGTCTTCATAGATATGGTTAATATTATTGTCGAATAATTTAAAAAAAAAGAATCTCAAACTGGGTTGCTGCTGAGAAGATGTTTCTGTTCTTCTTATATTTGAATATTTCATGATGGGCGATAAAACTAATGGCATGACAATTGACAAACAAAAAGAAAATATGAAGAGTGGAACTTCACGGGACATTTCCCGAAATTATATAATAAGTTCTCAACTGTAAACGCACGGGCAGGCTAATAATTTGCAGACCATGCGCTTGCATAGAGAAACAACTGGAGGGCTGGCACCATTTCGCTTGACCCATGGAATAACTATTGCACTCCAACGATATTGGCCACGTAGCAACTTACTTTCGGATATACTACTATTAATTGTTTTTGTATGCATTGTCATTTGCATCTAAATAGAGATAGATTTTTTTGAGTAGAACTGCATTGTTAGTTATTCTTCTGCCAAACCGCATACACTTAACTCTCTGAGTAATAAAACCAACGCAGTAACCCTTGGTTGGCGTTGATTCCAGTTGTAAGCAGGCGAGTCTAAGCTAAGTCTTGCTAAGTCGTCAGCTTCATCGTCGCCGGTCGGTCTCGGTTCCGGACTACAACCGAAGTTACCCCGCCGTTAAAAAATTAATATGGTTTCACTCAGTATGAAAATAATTATGTTATCAGTCAGAAAGGTCATAGAGTTTTTTATAAATATTAATGAATGTTTGGGTTCAATAAAACAGAAATTTCAAATTTATCGATAAGATCAGTAGGCTAACATAAATTAAATGAAATACTAAAAAGAAAACAAGTTAATAGAGAAAAATATTGTGTTTTCCTTTATTTTCAAACACTTACCTCTATAAAACAAGTCAATCGCCATATTGGTAAAACAAATATGATACGAAATATAAATAAATATAGCCGCATTTATAGGATAAAAGCAAGTGAATTTTAGGATTGCACTATTTGAAGATTGTTTTCAAAAATCAAATTGTCAATAGTTAACGTGAACAGGTGATGAAATTCAATTTAACTTAAGATATCGACGACCCTAGAAAGCAAAAACTTCTTTTTTTTTTAATTACATTGTTGAAATCAGTAAATTAAACCATGTCGATTGGTGTATGTCTGGCGAATAAGTTTAGTTTTGCTAGTTACTACGTTTTTATTTTCTAGCGTCGATATTTTTTTTATTTTATTTAACTTACCTAAAGATTTTTTTAAAAGCGCTAAACTTCGCGAAACTTATGTTCTATTACTATTTGAATCATTCAAAGTGATGCGGTCACGCCTCGTAACATCAAACATCTATCCTCACATTTTTATGGGGCCGTAAAACGCCCGAATTTCAATCCGACGGGATGATCCTACTTCGTAGTAGAATTGAATCTATAAATCAATCTTCTCAAACGTCCTATGACATCCATAGCAAAATGCTTGGTTTCAAACTTAATTTTTAATAACTTTATACTGGACTTTGTATTTTTGAGATACCTTCATTGTTTCCGTGTATAACTTAGTCTAACATTTTATAGACGAATATTAAGTTATTTAATACACTATAAAAGTATTTAGATACTTTAAAAGTAAAGAACGGATGATATCGCTCCTTAAATACAAAAGCACCACAAGTCAAAATAAGCAAATTATACAGGAGCGGCATTTGCAGAAATAATTTGGATTATTTTAGGATTTTTGTATAAACTATGTGTATTACGTAAATTTTATTGGTATCAAAAGATGCGTAATTAAATAGCCATTTTTCAATAAAGCAATCTTAACGATACCTGGAATGGACTCTCAAAAAAACGCAAATAAGTTAGTTTTGTATATAAACTTTGATTTTGAGAACACTAAAATTTTAAAAATTAAACCACCGTAATTAGGAAAATTTGAGTTTTATTTTCAGTTGTCAACCTCATAAAACGTCAATTTAAGAAAAATTAAATTAAATATTAAAGGTAAGTTAATCAACTTGGTCCAAAACGTAGTGTTTTGTTTGAGAAACAGAGGTAACTTTATCTTACAATAGTATAAGTAATTACAGTCTCATAAAATAGGGCACTTAAGGAGTAAGTGCCTTATTTTGTTCACCTTCAAAATTATTTATTTCCATGATCTCTCTAATCACAACCATATAAGGCACATAAATGTGGTTTTTATAAAACGTTTACTTAAAACTACATTGAGCGTAATGCTCGTAAAGGTACGAAAAAACTTAAACTAAAATATCAAAATCAGTTTCCAACAGTAACTTATACACTAATTTAGAGATTAGCATAAAAAGTTTTTTTGGATTAGCTTTAGAATGCCTTGCTTCTTTACTTCAGGAACTGTAACCTTTTCAGTGTAAAGTTCGTTTAGAATCAAACTATTATCAGGCACTGCCTTCGACTTCGTGCGGCGTTTTCTCAGCGTCGATACTGACCTGAACTCTTTCTCTTCGTAGGATGTTTTAAAGAGTAATATGCCATTGCTTACTTTAGCCGCCTTCAGAATCTTTATATCCATCCATTAGAATTTGTTGCCATCGTCATCTATATTGTACTTTCCTGTACAACACAACCTGTTCTTCAACAGTTTTCTTTGCTGTTTTGATCAGAGTGATATACTGGTCTGGAACGTAAATTGGAGATAATTTCAATGCTCTCGAATGTGTTACGTTGGATTACAGAGTGAACATAGTCTCCTTCGTTTTGGGTGTGCCCTTTTATTAGGAACTTATGAGTAAGACTCTTGATGTTCGGCAATTCTTGAGTCGCATATTGGTACATTGGCAGCATGAATTTGTTCTTTTGTTGGCTCAGTAATTATCGCTATAACTGTCTCCGTGGCCTAGTGATATAGGCCCGCGCTTTACAAAACGGGGGTCGTGGGTTCGAATCCCGCGGAGGGCAATGACTTTGTGTTGTTGTTTCTTAGTTGGA
>DWHO01004555.1:0-10981 GCA_018247575.1 Eurytides lysithous rurik
GCACCTGTGTAAAACCCCCACCGTACCATCAGGGGTCCCGCTTGCCCGTTTTTTAGCCAGCCTAAACCAAAAAAAAAAAAAAAAAAAAAGGTTTGATGAAGCTCAAATCCTTGCAAAGGAACCTTTTATGTGCTGAGGATGATTCGCCAGATATTGAAATTTTAAAAACATCCTAACATCAATGGGGTAGATGGTTAGGCGTTACCACCAGCTTGGGTACCTATAATAAATAAAACTAAATCTAAACATACACACACTGCAAGACTTCAATAGGTAAGGGAATACTTAAGGCGTTTTCATATAACGCGTTGTAGGAGTATTCCCGTATAATATGAAAATGCGTTATAAGGGTACCGCGTTATAAGGAGGATTACTGTACACAAGCGACTCTGTAGTGTTTGAAATGCCAAGAACTTAAAATCAAACAAAAAGTGATATAATATGAAAATTTGTTTCAACAGTCTATAGTATTCACATAAATACAATAAGAAGTTTTACAATTATTAAACTATACTATAGTAGTATATTTAATAATATATTAAATAATGATCATTTACCTAAATACCATGTCCTAATTTTAGAAAAAATTAAAAATTTACCAATTTAATAAAAAAATTTACTTTGACTTAGGAGTGGTGGTATTTCACATTGAGAAATCGCACTATCTCAATGTGAAATATCTATTTTTAACGTAAGTTAATTAATGGATTTCGACGAACAATCGCCAAATAGAAGACTCATGGATATGGTCATTTAATATTATTACATTACATAAGGATAGAAGTATTAAGCAAACATCCAACCAAAACATAAATCTTCTAAAATTGTCATATTCAAGGTAAAACTTATGTTCATAGTAGTTAATAGTAAACTACTTATTTGTGCAAGTATCTGTTGTCATTCCTGCTTTTGACATTCATAAATATTGAAATGAGTGGACATACTAACAGCATTGTTATTTTATTTTCAATACTATTACATAATTTTCTTACCTCCATTAATTCAACTGCTATTTCCATGAACAATCTCTCCACATTTTCTGCCTCCTTCGCTGATGTCTCCAGGAAATACATTCCATGTCTTTGTGCAAAGTCCTCTCCTATATGCCTTGGAATCTCCCTGTCTTCTCTATCAGTTTTATTACCTATGTATAAGAAATATTTTTAATTTAATGATTTACAGCCTTTGTGGTTCTATAAAGCTTCATTGGAACACTGTATAATAGCAGTTGATAATTATTAATTGATTTTGAAATTTAATATTTTTAACAAAGCTTTCAAGATTTCATCACATTTAACATTGAATATAAGTTACCTTGTTTGGCAATATCAAATTATGTTAATTACAATAATTATTTAATTAACTCTGGGTAAAGAGTTAAACAAATATGATTTGTCTTTGTCAATTAATTAAGCTATTGTAAATGTGTTAATTAGTAATTCTTTTTTCATATTGCATAAGTAATTGTTCAGGTTTATTCAGAGGTGTCAGTATTGGCAGTATTAACAATGCAGATGCTTTAATGCAATAAAAAATCACTACAGTAGTCGCAGTAATTACTAACTATAGCATAATTAGAACAAATTGTTTACTCACCAACTAATATCCTCAGCACCTTATTATTTGCATACTCCTCAATCTCACGCAGCCAATCAGGCAAGCAATCAAATGTTGGTTGGCAAGATATGTCATAAACTAAGATTAGAGCATGAGCTGATCTATAATAACTTTGAGTTATTGACCGAAATCTTTCCTGTCCTGCTGTGTCCCATATTTGCAGCTAGAATTTGAAGTGAAGTCACACAAATTAATGGAATATATTTTTAGATGTAATGTAATAGTGTGTTGAATTATAAAAATTTACATTCATCTGTACATTAAAAAAAAATATGGAAAAATAATGGACTAAGTTTCCTTTACAATTTCTGGTTTACCAATAAACATTTGATGAAGAGGGTTTATACAAATTTATTGAAATAAATAATGTAAAAACAACTTCCAAAACAGTAACGTCAATCGGACTGCTATGATAAATTGTCGAAATTAATTAAACGCTGGTCATCAGCTCACCTTTACTTTCTCACCGTCCACCTCTACAGTCTTAATCATAAAATCCACACCAATAGTTGCGCCTTGTCCAGGAGGAAATAGACCTTGCGTAAAGCGACGCACCAAACACGTTTTACCAACACCTGCATTACCTACCAGCACAACTTTAAATAGAAACTTATAATCTTCCATAATGAGCACCAAATAACATTTGTCGAAAACTAGCTGAAAGGAATCACAATAAATTATCCCTACCGATTACTGTCACGCTTTACTGAATTGACAGTCATTACATTACGATATGAGGCTGATATTCAATTACGTTACGATCAAATGCACATTATAGATAAGATTAAGTCTTAAATCAAAACTTTACTTTGGATTCATACAAAACAATGAGCGAGAGAGTTGTGGTTGTGACGATTAGCAAGAAAAAAATATCGACGTCCAATGTATACATTCGGATGCACGCAATAGGTTTTCCCAATGGATTGCAACTACACCAAAAGTACACGCAAATTAAATATCAGAAGAAATTGGACAGTATCTTAAAGAAAATGCACATATTTATTATTCTTTTATAAGATATTTTACATTTTATTGATTTTAATAAAATGGAAAATTTATAACAATATATTTATGAAATAAGGTTTATTAATAATCTTTGTAGAAAGGACAGAAATTTCTGTTATATTCATTTTAACGGTGGTAAAACTACGCATCTGCTCCCAGTGCTGAATGGGCTGGCTCGAACTGGATAAGTACTACGACCTCATAGAAAATCGGTGTAAAATGTGTTTTTGCTTCCGCGTTTCGTCCGGCGAGTAAGGTGGTCGGTGGCCCATCCCACCCCCCTCCTATGCCTCTAACTCCTCTCCCACCCTTTCGCTCCTTCTCTCCTCTTCACTCCTCCTCTTTTCAAAACGAAAAATTCTCCTTCTTAAAGACTGACAATGTATTCGGTAGTTCTGTAATGCTGCAAATGTCCATGGGCAGCGGTGATCACTCACCAGGTGAGCCGTTTGCTCGTTTGTCAGCCTAATCCATAAAAAAATTCAATTAATAATTACATACGTACTGAAAAAAAAAATTCTTATTTATATTTCCATTTAATTCGAAATACCAGTACCAATACAATATATACTGTACTAATGACATACTTTAACATGTGTTTGACCGTTGATAATAAAGTTTTGAATGAAATAAAAAAAAATTAAATTTTAATGACACATTGACTCGATATCGCAGTTATGTGACATATCTCGTTGGAATAATTATATATCTCGTTGGATTAAAAAGTCACAAACTAATATACCAAGACATAAATAAAAATTAAATGTGTTTGTACTGAATTCTCAAAAGTTATGTATAGCCTTAATTGTACAATGGAGACCGAAGGTCAAATAAAAATCAATACCATCCTCTGGACTGTTCGGAATTTCGTCAACTTACTTAAAAATAAAAGAACACGAGAGTTGAGGACTAATAATTTGGAAAATCAAAATGTGCTTGATCCGAAATTTCAATTAAAAATGCAGTTTTTGGGTCGTGAAAATGACATTATAGAATTATACTATCTCTCACCAAGTCCGATATTTCTTAAAGCAACACTCACAGTATGGTTACAACGTTTTGAAGAACGTTCTATGGCCATTAAAGAGTATCACACCATTCAATCGAATACGTGGCAGTATTTAACAACCTTATTTAAAAGAGATGTTGCAAATGAAGGAGGGCGCGAAAACTTGCTATTAAGTGATGGTAGTTTGCGTTTAAAGTTCAAATTTCTGGTTTCTAATGACGTTAAAATCGACCCATTTCATATACTGGAAGCACAGTTGAGCAATGATTTTGAAAACCTCTTGAATAATGGAATGTTTTCAGATGTGATAATAAAATCTGTTGAAGGAAATGAGTTTAAGGTCCACAAAGCTGTGCTTGCTAGCAGAAGTTCTGTTTTAAAGGCTCATTTTGAGCATAATACAACTGAATGTTGCACTAATCTTGTAGAGAGTCCTTTGGAGACCGACATTTTAAGAGAAGTACTCACATTCATATATAGTGATCGAGCACCAAGAGTAGATGAAATTCCCCAAGAATTGCTTGCTGCTGCTGACTTCTACCAACTTGGTAGACTTAAGAGCATTTGTGAAGAAGCCCTACATAAAAAGCTGACTATTGAAAATGCAATTGAAACTTTGCAATTAGCAGATTTACATTCTGCTAAAATGCTAAAAAATCTGACATTAGAGTTCATAAAAGATGGACAAGCGAAACTTGTAACAAAAACTGAAGGCTGGGCAAAAATAAAATCGGTGGAATTAACTAAAATCATTTTTGAGTATATAATGGCTGATGATGTAGAAGAAGACATTAAATGAAATGTCTTACTTTTTAATCTTTGTGTAATTTTAAATTTTATTAATTTGTTCTAGTTTTGCAATTTGAAATGCATTTTCTAATCAACAAATTATATAACTGTGAATATATATTGTGACCACAACTCATATTTATTTAAAGAACTATCTTTAAGAAGTAATACACTTCAGCAGAACCTGCCTGAAGTACAACTACTCCATTGTTGAATAATAATATGAATAACTACTGTATTTTGGTTTGAGGGGCAATGTTGCCAGAATAATTACTGGGCATTACTGGACTGGGTGTCCAGTGGCTCAGTGTTCGGACTCTTGTTTTTAATTTAATATACTCGAGCAACCTGAGTGCAAATCCACCGACACCGATAAATTTGTCAATTTATAATAACAATTTTAAGTGCTGATTTACCACATGCTTGATGGCGAAGGAAAACATTGTGAGCAAACCTACATATTTAGGAAACAATAAAGAAAAATTCTTAAATATCTGAAGTCCGCCAATCAGCAGTGGGGCCGCATGACAGTCTGTTCCCTTATACCCTCTCTTTAGAGGAGGCATGTGCTCAGCAGTGGAACATATATAGACTGTTGCTTTACTTTTTTTTTATATTGGACTGGGTTAAATTTCTTAGTGATCAGTGCAGCTTAGGGCTAAGTTTTTGTTTAGTTTAAATAACAGTGTGGCACTATATTGTTATGGCCAAGCAAGGGGAAAAAGATATTTGGGTCAAATATTTAGTGGCTACGAGTAACAAGTTAGTTGAAAACTGTATTCTTTGTTTTTAAGAAGAAAATATAACAGATTGTGTGTTAAGTATTTATTACATATATAAAATATTGTTAATAGTTGTTAAAGATTTTATTTCAATAGATTAAATTAATTATAAAATAACAATGTCAGTTCTGGTTGTATCATTTATTTGCCATTTCCACTGTCACTATCGCTATTACTATCACTGTCACTGACATCACTACTCGAGTCACTATCACTGTGATAGGGCTGTAAATGTACCCTGTTAGTGTTCACAAACAAATCATCATCATCTGCAACTGCAGCTTGTTCTTTTTTACCATCATCAAACTCCTTTGGCCACACATTATTCTCTTTATAGTATTTAATAGAGTCCTTGTTCATTATTTTAACAATTTCAGCTTTTACTTTATCACCCTCAAGGATGGGTTCAACGAGGATGTAGTCACCTCTTTTAACCCATATATTCTTTCTGAATTTGGTTGGCATTGATACCAAATATTCTTTACCACTTGGTGTTGTGATCTAAAATTATACAATTGAACTAAATACATTAATACACGTGATAATAGTTATAAATATAAAAGATCAATAAATATAAACACTGGTATTTATATGGTATTTGTATGGTACACCAGAATAGACTATACTATTTATATTAAAATTGATTTACAAAAATAATTATTTTATAATTACCTCGTGAAGATTATTGCCTTTACTTTTCAAAACTTTGACAATACTTTGATTTTCCTTGGGCAATTCATAATCATCCCACAAAGCTTCATTCATCACGTGTTTTCTTTTAGTTACTTTAGACATGTTTGTTTACTCACGCATGTAGTTAGGTGAACCTTTTAATAACTGTTATCTATTATTTCTGTAGTAAATTAAAAGCAACGTTATTGTTTAGATCTACATAACCTCAAATATGTAATGTGACGTTGTCATTTTTGACATACGTCAGGTCCATCTAGCCACTGGAACGTCCGGAAGACGCGAATCGTTTTTGGCTGCAAAATTCCGCACGCAATAAACTTTTATCCTGCCAAAAAACTGAATAACGTTCCTCGATTAAACGTTTGTAAAAAGTAAGTGTAAACAACAGGGGTCCAAACGCCCTTCAGAAGGAGGTTCGAACCTCGGCTTAAATCACAATCGGAGGAAGGTTTATGTCGTCGTTCATGTTCGATCACTAGCATTCAAGATTTCAATTTCCAATACTACTAATCATGCAGATGCTCGACATTACAGACAATTACAGCATGGCATAAGTGATTCAAAAGCGGACATCATCGGACACATGACGATATCGTACATAGGCTGCGAATCTGGCACCTCGCGTTCGCCGGCGGACGCGTAACGGGTGCGTGTTTATTAGTGAAAGTGTTGTGTGACACGTGTTATGTACCGGCACCAACACATGTCATTGCCCCGTGACCAGCATCACCTTACACGGCCCAAGTCAGCAAATTAAGTGGAACGCCGCCTCAACACCTCGTGCCAGTCGTTGCTACGCGTGTTACCTATATGAAATATGCCGAGTTGCAGCTCAACGGGCCTATGTGACTGCAATTCGCATATACCCGATGCAGTATCTACTTTCCTCGTCCCAGCCATTATTCGCTGATGCATCAATCACGTCATTCTGATTGTGACCTCAATAAACCCATATTTAAAGTAGCTTCGCTAAGATTCAGGAGTGCAGTTCAAACGTTGAACGCATTCGCACCTAGGTTAGTTAGATTTAAGTTATTATAATGTTACTTCAAATAAAGTAACTTTCGTTTTAAGTGATTCTAGTCTCTTTATTGCACCCTCTGGCTGTGGCCCTACATAATTTGTGTGTAACATCACCAATTTATTACAACATAAAAATTAACAAGTTTTGCTACAGCTTATAGGAAATTCTGCTTATGGTATTGGCGCTTATAGGACCACAAGGATCTCACCGCCTGTCACGTTTTAGAACTTAATAAGCTATTCCATAGGCAGCTGCTATCACACTTCTATTATGTTTCGCTTTTTAGGGGTAAGAAAGTAAGAGCTTTTGCACATTTTAGCAGCGTGTTGTCGTTACATTGTGAATTTTGTTATGTATGCACTTTGTGTTGCCTGCGGCTTAGCTCGCGTGTATTCCAATTGCATTACCATTTCAATTAAGTCTTCACTTGTCGAGTCAGTCTGGTTGCGATGGTAATTACCTATCCCCATGTGGGCCGCTAGCTCATTGTACTATACTTTCTTATTCTTCTTTCCTTACTTTATTCTTTCATCGAATAAAACAAATGTTGATCCGGCTACCTAATATGTATGTAAAAACAACAAAAAGTAATTTAATTTAGACAATAAAGTTACATTATGAAAGTTCTCTAATTATAAGTTCTATAATATTTATCATAGTCGATGAAGGGATTCCGATGTATTATTTTTACCTCATATGTGATGACAAATGCATATTACATTTAAAATATATTATATACACAAAATATAAATCTTACAGAGGATTTCAAAAGTTGCAAAATTTTGCAGTTGAAAGAAACCCTAGAAATAACGATGCTCTTCCTTGCATAATTGGAATCACGCTTCAAACGTTTTTTTAGTGTTTATTCTTTTATCAATTTTAAAGGACCAGTTTGTGTTTTTGTGTGCAGTAGTTATGAATGTTATGTTTAAAGAATTCTTAGACTCGAATTTCACAATTTTATTTAAATATAAACTTCAACTAAAAATCCTTCGACATCTTTTTTGTTTTTCAGATATAAAAGGTGTCCGTGCAGCCCTCAAAGAACTCTTGCTGCACTTGTGTCCGATATCATGAATAACTTTTCATTTCTTTGTGCTACTAGGAATCAGGGGCATGATTATGAAGAAAAAAAAACACCTTATTTTATTACAAAGTAACAACATAGATTATTTTTAGCAGTGGTTTTCAAAGTGAAAGTAGGAAGTGAGGTAGGTAGGTATGAGAAGATAAAAGGAATATAGGAATATAAAAAGCCTATGCGTTTAAGCGCAGATATTTAGTAGGTCTACGAAACGTAGAAGACTTTCCATGCTTAAAAGTATTTTCACTAAATTAAATATAAGCATATAGAATCTGTAAAATGACCAGACTCGTAAAATACGTCTTTGCGAACAAAACCACTACTTTGACTACGTCTTTAAAGCTCTTTGTATATGTAACTCACTTGTTCGTATGTGGATCTGTACGATCGTCGTAAAAAAGTAATCTTGCAACCGACTTCTGAAGAACCTTCTTAAGAAGAAAAATCTAAGTCTTCTCACATACATACATATATCAGTAATCCCGAACTATTGAATCCAAATATCGAAAAATAAAAATCATCGCAATTATTGTGTTTTAACATTTTATAAAATATCCACAACGAAGGCATGCTCACTTTATAATAATACAGCTTTTTATTTTGCCATAAAAATATTGGCAATCCATGAAAGAAAATACGTTCATTAAAAGTAACGATAACGTAATTGAGGTTTTCATTAAAATACGGGCGGATAATGTTATAAAGAAAACTTAAAAAAATTTAGGTTATATTTTGATGTATCATTAATTTCCACTGTTTAAAATTAAATGACATATTAAGGTCTGAGCTAGTACATTGTCAGATCATTTATCGGCAAGCAGTAATATGCAGGCACCATTGGTTCCGGTTTGAAGGACAATGTCCCCGCGTTACTGGACTTAGACTATCTTATATCCCTGGGTGACTATCTATAGGCTTAAACGGGTGCAGACCAAACATATTGCAGCATTGTATTATGATAAGCAAGTGGTGCATATCATTACAGACACGACTTGTCCTAGCAACACGTAATTATGATTTAAAAAAACAACCACTGTTAAATTAATAAACTACACATGGCTGCCAAAAAAGTGGTCACGTGAGGTTTATTATTCTATTTTTAAACTCAGGACAGATTTCATTAACACAAACAACTAACATATGACACAAAAATTAATATGGCGGAAGTGGTAGGTAATCAATATATTAAACTTAGTGGTTCAGCTTTAATCATTTTTTTACGGTAGTCTTGTTTTTCAATCCGTAAAAAACATTGTTCCTTTTTTTTACCGCCGTACAAATTAATAACATAATTAACAATTTCGTGAATATTGTAATTTGTGAGTAATGAATACATAAATATCATTATCTGTTTGATATGAATCACAAAATATTTATATAAGATTTTGAACGCAAACTTTGTTTATTTCTCTGCGAGATAATTAACAATCGAACAGCTTGGATGCGGGTAGGATGAGTTGTAAATTAGTTTCAAAATGGGCAAGTCTAGGCTCGTAGATCACCTGTAGTACAGGAAACTTCTTTATAATTATGAAGTTATATTAGTCACAGGGTCAAAATATAGAAGCTTTTGGGCAGTGGCGGTACTACCAAACAAGCCTAAAAGCCCGGTTTGCCCGACTCAGGAGTAAAATTTATAAATTTTAACTAGCACATAATTCCCGCAACGCTCAAATTTAAAAATAAATTATAAATTTTACTCCTTAGTAGGGCAAGCGGGGCTTTTGGGCTTATATGGTAGTTCCGCCACTGCTCTTGGGGGCTGTAGGGTAAAAGGTAGATCTCTGGTAGAACTCGTTTCCAAAGTCCGCCTAAGGTAACACAAACAATGCCAGTGCCTATTCAATTGCCGAGGTATGTATGAACGTTTTACTGCATACCGGTTCGAATCTAACGCCCTTACTGGATACAGAAATATACCATCTTATATTGCTAGGTGACGATCGCAGCGTTGAGCCAAGAAGTTTTGATCTCGTGTAGTACGAAATAATGGTGCATTGCTAAGAACTAGTGTATCGCATGCTAACTCAATTTCTTCAGAAAAAAAAACTTTTCAGCTGTAATAAAATTCGAAAGTCACATTTCATTAATTCGACTCCTATAAAGACATATTCATACATGTCGGAATGCAGTGAACCGGCAACTATTGAAAACCGATATGAAACCAAGCAGAAAATTGATTTCCCGAAACAAGCCATTTATGAAGATTAATGGTGTCGGTTGCATTGAATCGGTAATAAACCTGAGTATAGAACCCACGTCACTTTGATTTAGTACATTGCTTATCAGTGCTAGTAGTAAAGTGAGCCGTAACTGAAACGACTTTTTTAATGGCATTTTATAAATAATTTTGTCCTTTTTTCTGTATAAAATGAATTAATTACAGGAACCTCCTCCTCCCCCCATATTACGGTAGACTGGCTCCGCGTTATATGAAAACGCGTTGTAATAGTGTTCCCGTATAGTATGAAAATGCTTTATAAGAATACCGCGTTATAGGGGGGATTACTGGATTCAAAAAAAAATAACAAAATGATCGCCAACAGCAACGCCACGTAAAAGAGCGCCCTCAAACGTGATAAGGAAATCAAACCTAAAATGTTATAAGAACAAAAGAGTTTCGAAAAGAAACAGTTGTTAGGAGTATGTAAATTCTGTTCATAACTTCCATTAGTAGTAAAAAGAGGCTTGCAAAAGTATTGATTTGAATTAACATTTAACTTCATACATTGAGAGAGTTGAAACAAGCGAACTGGAGATTGTATTAGGAACCGAAAATCAATAAGCTAGATTAATATAGTACATATACGTATGCCATATTAGCAAGTAATACCATAAAATGATGTAGAAATAAATGTATCTTAACTTATTACATGTATTTAGTACAGCTGTATTTAATTAGACTGCCTCCGTAGCCTAGTGGTATAGGCCCGCGCTTTACAAAACGGAGGTCGTGGGTTCGAATCCCGCGGAGGGCA
>DWHO01004556.1:0-10981 GCA_018247575.1 Eurytides lysithous rurik
CCCTCCGCGGGATTCGAACCCACGACCTCCGTTTTGTAAAGCGCGGGCCTATACCACTAGGCCACGGAGGCAGTTAATAGGCAAAAACAAGCATAATACACATGGAACACACAAATGCTTGAGCACATTATTGCTGATAAAATAACTTGCACTGCTGAGCTTCAAAAAAAGAGTTGACCTAGATTCAAAATCGAGCAGCTTTTAAGTTCCACAGCATACAACAGCAGCTTTTAAGCATTCTGATTTGAGGCATTGCTTTTGCAATGCACCTCCTGGTGCGTTTAATATCTTCTCAAGACAAGTATTTGTTTGAAACATGGACCATAGTTTGAGATCTCGGCCTTTGCCTTTGTGGGATTTATACAGTATCTCGTACATAAATCTCACAAAGGGAGACATTGTTCCAATACAAAACAATGTTATTTTATTAGTAAAAATATATTCACATATCCATCGGACAGGTGATTATCATAAATAGAAATTCACATCAACGCTTATCAAAAAGCGCGTCCTTGATATGACAATATTGTCAGCTTGAAAAGCTCTAACTAACACTGACTCTGGGTGAGATAAAAGTGTTATGCCACAAAAGACAATTTTTTTTAATCTGGGTTAAGAGGTTTGTTTGAGTTAATAAAATCACATAATACATAAACAAAAGAGGAGTTAGAGTAAGTTAGAAGGGAATTGAAATCTGTAAGCCGAGGGTATGTAAGGAGGTACAACTATTTTGTATATTTATATCTTTCCAGATATAGGCATATATAGACTGTCAAAAATAGAAAAAGAACATAAACAACCGTCATCGCAAGCGATCTTTTAACGAAAACTGTAATACAAGTGTTCGAATTAAAGGCGAAAAATGAAAACTGTTAGGTAAGACTTTATCTCGTCCAATTACCGAACATCGCGTGATGAGGCGCACCCATTAATTAACTTACGAAGATAAGTCAATTGCCCGAAGAGCGTCCGTACGTGGCCGTGCCGAATTCAATAACAATAACTAATGCATCAAGATACCGTACTCTTAATTGTTTAATACATGTTATAAATTAATTAGATACAATTAGAGTTTGCGTGTGCGACTGTACGAACGTTTATTGACCCGCGTTACGTGTATGCCGGCCATTTTAAATATGTAATGGCAATTAAGCATTTTCGGCAGTTAGTACTTTCCCTCACTCTTCGATTGTGTTTTTTTTTTAATTTGCCTTTTCTTCGATAGTAATTGCCAGCTAGCCGTTTTCTTTTTTTTTCTATTAGATTTTTTTTTGTGTTGTTCTTGATGTTTTTGGTTTGCTGTACTAGTAAAGTAAAAATTCAATAAGTTTAGAAGCGTATAATCTTTATTTCATCGAGGAATTACTTTACATGTGTTTAATTTGTTTACAAGTTATTCAATTAGTTTCAATTTTTATCATTTTATTTTCTACTTCATTCTTATTTAGGTATGAATAGAAATTAAAGCTTTTGGTTTTACATATTCTTGGATCTTTTAAATGAAATTATAAGTAAGCATTAAAGTAACACTATTTATACGCATTTTTACAATTCTTTGTATGTAGTACATACTATGTGACAAACTAATTTTCAGTTGACGGTTCGGTATCTACTATGTGACTGTGTGAATTTAGGAGGTATGGTATACGTCACATATTTTTGGGCAGTCGTGTAAAAATACTGTACTGTATCTGTGTAATATCATCATTTTCTACCTGTGTAACAAATTTCACATCACTTCTAATCCGTCGTTAGAAGTAATGTTTGAATTCAAATATTTTAATGCATTATTAAGTAATAGAATAAATAGACTGTTAAAAAAAATCCGTTATGCAGCTTGCGTGTGATATTGTGAGACATATAAGTCGGTTATTAAATAACTTTGAATACGATTGCTAAAATCGGCTTGTGGTTATTCCCCGGTTTATTTCCACGAAACACATTAGGCGGCGCTCATTAACGAATTCCCCTATTCCTCGCGCCTAAGTTATCACACTAACATTCGAAGTCGTTTCCTCTTCCAAATTATCCGCTAATATCGGATTTGCGTTCGCCGAATCGGCCGGTAATGCCGCACTTACATGCCAACGACGTGCATATTAACAGAAAAGCACCGAACGCAAACGTATCGGCCCAATCTCTCGGAATTTTATATTCAACGCTTGATTATCGTTAATCAAAGTATTTCGTGTGATTAGACGAATCGCCTACGAGAGGGAACGACTCTCCTGTACAACGTCTCAACGCTATTCAAAACCTTGTGGTATCGTTATAAGGAACAGATTCGGGCGTTTTTCGATTTTCGGACACGCAAATTATAGATTTGTGGGCATACACTACGTAATGGATCGAATTACGCGCGCCGAATCGGCCCGATTCGAGTTACGATTACGACGTCGAATGATATCCGAATAGGTATCGATGTATCGGTTGAAATTAACTCGCCATTATGAACGTAACCGTTGAAAGTGCTTTGGTAAAAGCTTGTCGGGGATTTTTTCTACGTTACAAGTTTTTTCGAATAACAAATTTATTTCAAAATACTTCGCTTTAAAAGATATGATGCTACACCAATGCAAAGTAGTTAGTGACCAAAATACCGATTGTTGTGCTACCTAAAGTATCAAAGCGAAATCCGAAATGTACTATCTCCTAACAGCAGCACACGATTTTGATGTCGGGTCAATTATAAAAGAATCCTATAACAATAATAACAGCCTGCGTCACCGTGCTAAAATAAGACGAACAAGGACAAAGATATATAACATTAATAAGAACAAATAAGAAGCTTAATGAGCACCATGATCATAATAAATGGTTTTAACAAAACAACAAGCTTAAATGGCAGTTGCCAGGCGACACGGCCTTAGTCGGTCCAACTCTTTGTTTCCTTTATCGATTGGTCTCAATTTTATCGGCCGCGTTAATTATTTGTAATGGATTTTAATTAGTTAATTAATTAATTTAGTTCGGCCCGGAACGCCGCCCGCTGCCTACGCCGGCGCGTCGGTGTCTTTGATGCCTTTCGCCCCTTTAAGTCAATTATTTTGTGCGTTTTTGTAAAACGGCAATTTGGCACCGTTAAAATCGAAGTCTCGTTTCAACTCTCCGACGAGAACCAAAGGCCTATATGTTAAACCAACCAACCCACACTAATACTAAGAATGCGAAAATGCGCATTTATAGTACAAACGTTAAGTAATTATATATGTATATGGTGTTAATTATATGTTTATGTAATATCTATATAATTTCATTATTTATTTAATTTTTTTAGTGTTATAGTTATTAGTTAGAGAGCTATGCTCGGAGTCACTCTGAAGGATCCAATCCCTTAAGTGGCAAAATGACAGTGGGTTGGTCACATTTGTCGCAGGATCGATGACCGTTGGGGTAAACGCGTTCTGGAGTGGGAACCGTGTCTTGTCTAAGGTAGTGTAAGACGCCTTCCGGCTAGACGGAGTGGTGATAACCGAAAAGTGGCTAGCAGCGGTTGGAAACAAAGAGCTGAAGATCGAGATCAGTGGCGTGCCATAAAAGAGGCTTATATCCAGCAGTGTATAGGAAAGGGCTGATGATGAATTATGAATGAATGAATATTATTCTTATGTATAATTGTTTGTTATAGTGTTTCATTTGTCTTATTGCTGTTGTAGTTTGGCAGTTAGTTCCAAAGACATTTTGTAATTATCTTAGGATAAAAGTGTGCATAAAAATATAGTATTCTTATAACCGGATTAAACAGAGAGAGATCAAAAGCCTTAGGCTATGCTGCTCTTGTCACGTGTTCTGACGTAGTGATGGACCATGCTTCATGGTGGTATTATTTAGGTGACCATTGTAGGCCGAGCCGAATTTTAAATCTAACTTAACTAATTAAATTGTTAACTTTATAACTGGTAAAGTGATGTTATAGGCAAGTGTTTTGTTTACTACACTATTACAACAGAAAAATAAATAAAATGGGTAATTAATAGATGTTTGGGTATAATTGAAGTATGAAAATACGAGTTTATCTTTTATAACTCGATTCATGTGTATACCTTTTATTTTTTTTTTCTCTCATATTTATCTTTGTTTAATTATATCGAAAGCATGTTATGTCAAGATCATGAAATATAATCCCACGCGGCGATACGAACAAACTAACGCGGTTAAAGTAAGCGTTATAAATTTGTAGCGAGCAACAAGGTGTCTCAAATATATCTGTGTTTACTAGGTCATAGATGTTTATGCTTTTGGTTTAAGGGAATATTAAAGCCTCGAGTAAGACAAGTGCTCAAGACACCTTGGGAAGATGACCGACTTTCGAAGCTGAAAAATGGTGATGGTCTTACTGGACATTTATTGAAAAAAAAAGTGCCTCAATACAGTAGTCAATTCACATATTTTCAATAATTTTACTTTGGTTCGATCACCTGAAACTAGTTTTTTTAAATATAATAAATGGTACATATATGCGTAAATATGGGCCCTAAAAAGAAAAAAATATATATGTAAATCCCTCCTGTAACCGCGTTCTAATCGAGGTTATTACTCGAATAAGTTGTGCCAGAAATTATCATAGGCTTTATCGCGTAGAAATATTTTGCGTCAGGAAAGATCGATACGTTCTGTTCAGATATTAATGCGGGCTGGCTCACCAATACACTATGATGATTTCAATTGCAAATGCCATTTAAAATAAACCCGTCAACTTATCAAAGATATTAGTCCCCAATCGAGCCTTGCCTATCTAAATGTATCGTATCGATTTAATTCAGACGAATTAGCGCAGCCAGTAAGCGGGAGAGGAACTGAGTAATTTAGTAATTGTATCCACTAACAACGAATTAAATAGTAATCAATAGAACTGGGGCCTCGGGCGCGGGCGATCGGCGATCCCTTCACAATCGACGACCACGACACGACCACGATTCTAATATTGAAAACGTAAGTTTACATCGGAGAGATAAAAAGAAACTGCGCTAAAAAACTAAAATTAAAGGATAATAATTAAAATCACTTAATAATTTAAACTCACAAAATAATGCATCCGGTTTATACTTAGTCCTACTCTAGTACGAGTTTAGCTGGTAGTCGATCACTACACAATACAACTACACTAAACAAAATCTAGAAACTCTGTGACAAACCCTTGGTAGCAACAGTCAAGATATGTCAAATGAAAAAGATATGTCAATATGTACATGTATATTAAACAATAAACAAATTGATTTTAAAAAAGAAACATTATTTAAATGTATTGTTACTATTATATGCACTGTTTATATGCTTTGTATGTAATATGTACTTTGTAAGTATGTATTTGTAATATGTAATAGCTACTCTAGTGAGAGTTTAGTTTTTTTATGGAGTAGGCGGGTAAAGAAGCAAGTGGTTCCTGGAGGAAACCGATAACCGCTATTACTAAAGACCATATACATATGATACCATAGACATTTGCGACGTTGAACGTTCTGCAAATGCATTGCCCGCCTTTAAGGTGAGAATTTTAAGAAGGGAGGAAGAAGAAAGGGACGGGAAGACAAGAAAAGGAAAGAGAAGCCTGGTGTGTGTGGGCCACACTCACCAGACGAAACGTGGAAGCACAAACACTTCCACTTTATACCGATTTTCTGTGAGGTCATGGTACTTTCCGGTTCGAGCCATTCAGCAGCGGGGGCAGCTACGTGGCTCTACCACCGTAACCAATAATCGGTTCATAGTCAATGGCTGATAGCCAACCAGATACTTTCTTATCACCGTACAGGTAAATTAAACAGTATTTTGGTCTAAAAAAGTTTAAAAAAGACAAAACAAATCTTCTACGAGTATGTAAGTCTTGAAAAATAAGTGAAAAATGTATTAACATGTTTAGAAATTTTAGACGGAGAGGTTATATATAATTTAATTTATTTCCTATTTATGTCTTTGATTGTAAATGGATTTCACCAGAACTCAGTTGCTATTGTTTTAAATGGTACAGTGAACTACACAAACAAATTAATGAGGACTGAGTCTTTAAAAACAGTTAACAATTTTTAAATTGTAAACCGATTTTTGTGGTTCATTATAACTTAAAATCTGCAAAAATTGTGAGTCTATTTAGTTACAATAACAACTTGATGTTGAGCGAATAAATATATATATAAAAATGTCATAAATTATTTGTCAATTAACCTAATAAGGTGCTTGTTAGATGTAAAATTCTAATAATTATTTAAAAAATACGTCAAATATCTTAATAACGTTTGTACTTATAAATTTGACTCCTTAGTAGGGCAAGCCGGGCTTTTGGGCTTGTATGGTAGTACCGCCACTGACTACATAGTAGCGAATAGTACGGTATATATTGAGCACTGAATCGAACACACGATTCGGAACCGATTGGCTACTGTGCAATCCTTCTTTAACTTTAATTTATATAGAATTTTAGCGCGCCGCCTTAAGTCACACTTGACATAACCCATTTTTATAGCTCTAACACCAAAGCAATAGTTTGCGGCGAATGACAACGATACTATTCGGTCAGTCGGGAGAGCAAAACCGCGGGCCGGAAATAGCGCGGAATCGATGCACTCATTATCAAACAATTAGCCGAGTGGGTCGCGGGTGTTTGCTTCTGTTAACTGACATCGCGTTTGTGCAATGTAGGCGATTAGACGCTTCGTTATGCGCCGTGTACACTCAACGACGTCACCGCGTTCCCACTGACCGCTGTTCGTGTTATGTTTCCCACTGTACGTCGTGTGATATGCGGCTTTTTGTCCGTGCTTCTGTTTGTATTTTGGACAAAAATTTGAGATCGGTCTTTTTGATACCATTTTAGTCATTACAAAAATTACATATTACTCATCGAAGCCCAGAACTACACGACAACTTGAAAAACATAATACCTGCTCATTACCTGTAAGTATATATTTAACACGACTGATTGAAACATGAAGTCATAAATAGTATTAGAATTTTCTAGAGTTTCCGTCAGAGATACAAAAGTATAAGAACACAACAAGCATACTAGATACTAGTAAATAGGACCTAATCACTTTTAATGATATAATAACGTAATTCCACCTAATAATCCCTCGCCAGTATTTATAATAATTGATTGTAAGATATGACGTTTAAGTAGGCAACTTTAACGGAGCTCATTACGTAAGATTGTATTGAAACGTGTTTGCTATTTAAGTGTTAAGGATATTGTATAGAATCATTAACTCAGGCCAATTAATAGTAGTATTGAACGATGTCATTTTTAAAATAAAATATATTGCGACTAAATGTACAAGGTAAGGGAAGGGACAATTTGACATTTTACGGAAAATATGAAAGAATCTGCCAATTACTAATCAACTTGTCACTTTATTAATTCTTCATTATCTCATGATACGATCTGTACGTAAGGAGCTAATAGTTATTTATTAATATTTATTTCTAACAACAATTATTTATAACATTATTATTATCAATTAATCATTAACAATCTAAATATTTATAAAAGTTACTCCGCGAGGCATCTATAACACTAGGATTGTTAATTGCAAAACTTAACATCATTAATTAACTATAATTATGATTGTACTAGTTAGAATAAACATTATTCTGACTTAAATGATTATTCGTGACAAACCCAATAATGTTTCATATTAATGACAATATATAATGGTTTTCACCTTAATTAACTCATGTTGCCTTTACGACGTGGATAACGAAACTAAGAACGATACTATCAAGTTTAGTTTTGGAAGGCATTGACGTTTTGTAGTTTTATCGGAACGGTAAACTACGAAAAGGTATCTTTAGAAAGTTTTTAAGATGATTCTGTCCAAACAAAATTAGAAACTCCTGAAAGTATTGTTGAATACAATGCAAATGAAACATTTACTTGCTCGCTGGCCGCCTCTACTTATTCAGATTCGCAAACGGGGCAAAGTTCACAATTAACTTTGGAAAGAGCGACGTAGTACCCGCTCACCTACGACGAATACCGCAAGCCTACTTTGCCGGGCTAATCAGCTTTATGGATACAGTTAGGGAACGCATTCGCAACTTCCGAACGGCGTCCGAGCCTCCGCTCTTTATAGCATTATCCTGAACGGCCGTAGGACATTGTTGGACTTCGCAAGAGCTAAAGAGCTAATGGATCGTCTCCGTGCTCAAAGCGGAACAACTTTTATGGGTAAGTACAATCGAGTCGACAAGTTGGAAATAGCATTTAGAGTCGAACGTTTAAATTTTTAAACCGTTTTATTCGTAACAGACTTCTTGTAGTGTAATTAAAAATAAAATTAAGCCAAAAGAGTAAAGGAGAAATATAGGGTGGGCCAAAAATGTTTGCAAATATGCAACACTTGATTTCTCTAAAACCGTGAGAGCAAGGGGCACGCGGGTGGCGGGGAATTGTGTGTTGCTATTTGCAAAAATTTTTGGCCCACCCTGTAGATTTAGGCATTGCATTTTATTAAGCTAACATTTATCTTACATAAAATGTGTTGTATAAGTATTGATATTTTTTATTTGTTTGTCTTATTACTTTGGCTAAGCCTGTCTCGTTGGCGGACCGTCAAACCTATACAAAATTCGGAAGAAATTTGATTTTTTGTATGATGATATGTAACCTAACAGTAAAATTTAAGGCAATAAAAAAGAGATGTCATATATGTCTGGACTACTCGCATGTTTTCTTTTATGGAGTAGGCTGACAAACGATGAACTGATGGTAAGCGATTACCGCCGCCCATTGACATTTGCAACTGTACAGAAGGTGCAAATGCCTGCCAGCCTTTGATGGAGAGAATTTTTGAAAGAGGGTGGGAGGAGGAGTGAGAGGAAGGGAAGAAGAGAGAGGGTGATGGAAGGTAGGGGGATGGTCCAGCGGCCACCTTACTCACCGGACGAAACGTGGAAGCAAAAACACTACCACTTCCCACCAAGTTTCTGTCCCGCGACGCTCAAATTTAATAATAAATTATTCTGGAATTAGGTGCTAATTGAGATTTATAAATTTTACTCCTTAGTAGGGCTAGCCGGGCTTCTGGGCTTGTATGGTAGTGCCGCCACTGGTAGCAACATTAGTAGTATCTTTAATGCATTAGCGAAGGGCTTACTTGGCGAATCGGCGAGTAGATCGTTGTCGTCCTGCGAAGGGGACTTCACGGAGCCCGGCGACAGCTTGATGGGGGCGTGCGGCGAGGCGTTGGGCGCCGAGCCGCTGCCCGAGCCGCTCGTCGCACTGCCCGCGTGTGAAGTCGTTATCGTTATCTCGCCGTTCGACGCGGCAAGCCTGTACAATTTTTACATGTGATCGTATCTGATATTCTCGAATGATTCAATCGGCTTAGTCACTAAGGCTTTGGTCTAAAAGAAGTGAATTCTCGAATGATTCAATCGGCTCAGTTGCTAAGGAATTTAGCTGAAATAAGTGAGTTTGAATCTCATGAAGTGAGTTGATTCTGGGTTCAATCGGCTCAGTCACTAAGGCTTTGGTCTAAAAGAAGTGAGTTTGAACCACCTTTATATATTTATTTTCCAGGAAAAACAACAATGGTGAACTTAGTGCCTTGGTTGTCTTACATTTTCATAATATTGTTAGTTCACCACCAACAACGTTTGCCAGTACCTAAGACATAAAGTGACATTGAAAATAATATAAAAGTGGCACACGTTATTGACGCCAATAATAAATAACAATTTTACCATTTACAAAATTAAAATCGAAATATAAAAGAAAACATAAAATAAAATAAAAAAGTCTATAACAGTAATTTTTTTTCTCATATGGAAAAATCTTAGAAAAATCCTTCTTCTTCAAAATGCGGACGCAAGATAACTACCATTTTTATATCTAATAACATTTGGCAACGAAATAATTGTACTATTTAGTTTTTATAAACATGAAGTGGCATTAGCGGTAGCAATACCAGTCAATCGTTTTAATTTTGCGGCAAAAAGTTTTAACGCGTAATGCTTTTACAAAAAACATTATTCATAGAATACGGAATAATATTTATCATGTTGCATTCATGCCAGTACACAATATCAACATTTATCTAATAGTAGTTTAATGTTGATATTGTGTATTTTATATTCTCATTAACACTTCTTTCTTCTTTCCGTGTATTCTGTTAAGCTGCTCATCAGATTGATTTGAAAAATGGATATGTAATGTATATAGCTTATAATTGAAATAATGTACAATGCTGTAAATTTTATTATTAACAAAAACTATTTTCGTGTGGAGTCACTAATTACAATTTGTTGTGAACAATTACAAGCGTAATTAATAAACGTCTCAAGAACTGGTTTCTATTAAGAGACGACTTTCAACTTATACAAGAAAAGATTTCTGTACTTTAAAAACCTTTTTCTTCTGTATTATTTCTTTACAATATGTTTTTTAACACAATACGCACGTCATACATCCGTATATTTTTCAAAAATAAGCGTACAGTAAAAACGTTTCCCTTTTTTTTAAATTGATAAGTTTCGATTGCCATTTATAATGATTATTGCGCAAAAACAATTTTATATCTATCAATCGGTGTAAACGACGAAATGTACGTTTGTGACGTTTTACTAAACTAGCTGTTGTTGACAGTAGTTGTTTACGATGACCGTGTCGTTTACTAACTAGATTAGACTAGGTTATATACACAAAAAAAATTAAACCGCCTACCGACGATTTGCCATAGCATCGTTCTAGGCATAAAACTGTTCGTAATTCTCCGTAAGCCAAGCAAAACATGCGACATACATCGAAATCGCTGTCTATTTTATCATATACACACTCGGATTTATATTTTCTAACAGTAGGCTATATGTTCTAATTTGTGTTACTAAATATAGCCTATACCCACGAACGTCCGGAAGTCGCGAATCGTTTTTGGCGGCAAAATTCCGCACGCATTAAACATTTATCGTGGCAAAAAACTGCATAACGTTCCTCGATAAAACGTTTGTAAAAAGTAAGTGTAAACTATAAGTACAATTTCAAAATAAA
>DWHO01004557.1:0-10981 GCA_018247575.1 Eurytides lysithous rurik
TTAATCGCTTACCATCAGGGGAACCGCTTGCTCGTTTGTCAGCCTACTACATAAAAAAAAAAAAAAAAGATAACAGCGAAGAGCGGAGACAGAAGCCAAGCGTTAGAAAGAGCGCCGATAGAGCAGATTGGGAGTGAAGAGTCGCAAGCGGCAAACGGAGGTGGCCGCGGCTATTATCTATGCGGACGACCTCAGTCGGGTATCGAACCCGCCGCAAGTGGGTCAATGCAACACGCGACGACCGTACGCCTCGCTCGCTCGCGTCACCGAGATACAAATGATTGGACGGGCAAATTGTGTAACTGCGTACGCTAATAAACAATTGCCATCTCATAACGCCACGTTCGCGAATAGGCCAGCGTTCGCCTGAGGCCTCAGCCACGTGTCGCTTCCTATATCATGGAGGAAGAAATGCCAACGATATACGAGCAAAGTAATCGCTAACAGACTCAGTTTACCTTAGTTGTATTATCGCCGTGCGTTTGGCAAACGTGGTTTATTTTGTGAAGTTCGACAAAAATATAATTTAACGTATGCAATTAACTCTAACTACCATTCCTAATAATAAATATATAATATGTTGTCGGGGCCAGGGTTTGGTTTTATTTTTAGCGTAGGTATTATAAGACGGCGGGTGACGTACGTTGAAATTTTCTATAAATTGGATAATCGATCTAAAATTGCAATCGGTGCAAGCAAAACCACTGGCAAAGCCTAATTGCTGACATGTTTGTTGTCCATTTAATTTCCGTCTTCTAAATATTTGTAGTGAAGATTACAAGATTATCAAATTTAATGATTCTTCTCTTAACGCGAATACTTAAAGTTATAAAATTAAACAATTTTACGCGGTTTTTCGATTTTTTCCTGTTTATTTTGATCTGATCATACCCTAGATCACAGATATCCATCGGGGGCGGCACTGCCCCCAAGTGGGCGCTAGGGCTATTCGTGGAGGCGGAATTTATTTTTATTTTTGATTATTGAAAGGTAATAGACAGGTATACAAAAAAGGTATAATTAAATATTACGTAAAAGGTGGTGAAATTTATTCTGTGGGGCGGGAGTCCACAAAAGGTTGGGAACCCTTGTTTTAGATCATGCACGCCTTGCTTGAAACATAAAATCCTGTAACGTTAAGATTAAATATAAAACACGATAAAGTCCGTAAAATACTTTTATTTTATAACGTTTTTAACGTTATTTCCTTTTTATTCATTTATAAAATAAAATGTTTTGTATTTTGTTTCCTTTTTAAGCAACAGACTAAGCAAAAATTTTACTGTAACAGTAGAATGTTCTAGTAATCGAGAGATACGAGGTGTCATGCCTAATAATTTTACTAGAAACTTACCCTTCAAACTGTTTCATTTAGCCATAAATGCATACATTTGTTAATATATGTTAATGGCTAGAACTACTTGGGATGTCAATATAGCAATATTAGGAAATGTAATATCAAATTACGAAATTTTCCTCAAATATTGACAAATAGACGCCATATCACTAAACTAGATAGATATTAACTGTTGCAATGTCTTCCACGTACAACGATTTAGGTGTGACTATATCTTTGTTATTTCTTTTCGCAATAGACGTAATATCATGCTTCGTTTTCGAAATATTGTTCGTTAACTGTGAAAACTTTTTACTGGTCCGACTTATTTGCAGTCAGCCTGAGGAAGTACCACGCCATTTTAAGTTATTGTGCCGTCAATCTGTTATCTTCCCTTAGCTGTAAAATTTACTGTTAACCTTGCAACAAAATAATCTGCCTTCGAGCCCTGGAAATATAACATTTTGTTAACGTTAGGCGACGTCAACTTCATGACTATAGTCTAATATTTCATCAGGTTCTCAACTGTGCTGATTTAGTAAGAAATTTAATTTTCATCTCTAATTAACTAATTATTACTTTTTTTTTTAATTAAGAAAGCGCATCGGCCGCTTCGTAGCTGCAAGGGCGGCTGCCTTTATCACCGAGAGGAAAACAACGATCCGAGGGAAGTTAACAATCTCGGTTGCGTAATGTCTCGACACACATTTCTGTGTCATTCCGTTTGCTAATGTAAAGAGCGCTGCTATTACGTTTGGAGGTTAAGGAAGGGTATGGGGAAAGAGGAAGGAGTTGGTAGCAAGCAAATTGTTTCCGGAGAGAATAAACTGAAGAGAAATGAGAAATAGAGAATTACATGATAAGGACTTTGTCAATGTTGACAGTTCTATATACAGAATACATGTAATTATTTAGAAAATAATAATAAAAACCGTTAGTTATTTATGATGAAACTGTCAGTTGTCGCCAGAGGCATTCCGGACCGATACATAGGAATTTTGAGTAAGAGAGCCTATTCCTGGTTTCTTGCTTGTTCGTTTGTCTCCTAATCCATTTAGTAAAGAAAAATCTACGGGATCAAATTAGCTATTTGCAGTAAAAAAAGAATCATCATTTAGTGATTTGTGCAGATACCTTATAACGTACATACTACGTAAAAGTCGACATTTTTTATTCAAAATTGGATTGGTTTATATTTTTACGTCTAATGATTCTACTACCTGTTCCAAAATAAAAATGCCTCTGTCCTGTGAAGAATAGAACACAAACTTTCGCTTTTTTTTAATTTAGCAATAGGAGCTTTCTAGACAAGAGCTTTTAAGTAAAAAAAATTATATAAAAAAAATACTGACCATGAATTGAGGACGTCACCTTTTTGAAGCCAATTAGAATTGGAGCCCCTTATTTTATAATATTGACCATTAAACGTACTCGTTAAAAACTACTAAAGATGTAAAAAAACCTATTAACGTTTAACATTAACATTATAAATGTTAAGTTAGCGACAATAATGTTTAAAAATATACCCTTACTTTAACTGTAACCGTAAATAGTTAAATAATATGGACGACGACGATAACTAATAATAAGACGACAAAAAAGATATAAGTACTCATCTAATGACGAAGAAATTTAACAAAATGAGCGTCAGTGTGACGTTTTTCGACAGGCTCATGCGAATTGGTCGTTAGCGGTCGATTGGAATAGTCGCCTGTTAGAGAAAAAAATCGAAACGGTTATGATAATTTATTATAAATCGACGTAATGAGCAAAATAACACACACGAAGTTATGACTTGTGATAAAGCACGAGCTTTTACAGTGACTATTTGTTGAGTAATGATTTCTAAAACCCTTTTAAAGGAGTTAAAGCTATTCGGGATACGTGTAACACCTTTAATCTTTCACTCTTTATCAAAATAAATGAAAACATGAAAACTTAATGATAACAGCTTTCTCGATAAACGCTTATCGGCTAGTTAAAAGTATCGACCTATTGACCTATCGATCGTTGCAGATTCAAATCTTATTAGAGAAATTGTAAACCATTAGCTACATGACTCTGTCATTTAATGCTAAAAGGCACGAGGATAACATATTTTTAGAATGTTTTCTAGGGCTTGGAGGGAGGTTTCAGATCAGCTCTTTAAGACTTATAACGAGTGAAAAGACTATTATCTTATATTCTGTATACATTTTAAAAACGTAAATAAATATTATCGAAAACAACGAATAATTCTAGCGATGCTAGCAAGGACTAGTTTCCCTCGCAGATGCTATATAACGAGTATAGTATAGTTTAATCGAATGTCTTTATATCTGTTGAGATATCTGTCAAGGCTGTAATTTGTATACGATCTCATTACCTCGATAGTGAACAAATAATGTAGCCTATTTAATTAGGTGGGTAAACCTACCGCTTTCTCTAAAATAACTTTCTTCCCCCATAAATCTATTTCAACTGTGTATAGCATCGGAGGCCAAGTTGGAAAACGGAGCGGCCCCTAAATTATTTTTGCTTTATTATTTTATACGAAATAGTCTATTGCGCTAGACAGAGAACTCCCACGTTATAATAATATAGGGGCCATTGCTTTAAGGGCGGGAATCGCGTGAGAGTTGTCGGCAGCTTCAATAAATAATTTCAGCGTTGTATCTAGGCTTGGTCTAATACGGTTCGGAAAGAGCCCCAGGCGACCGCGTTGCCATGGTTACGGGCTGGAATCCCAACCGCCTTGTCATTTATTAACGTACACGGTGTAAACATTTTAGGTTTGGTCTTGCTCAGTATGAACACGAGCTGAGGTCTTATACTTCATAAAAGGTCCAAATATTTCAGAAAAAACAGAAGATTTCCTACAATTGTTTTTCGCTAATAACAACGCTACAAATTTTTCCCAGCCGCAGGCATAGTAATCATTACTGTGACTGAGGATCCTTAGTTCTCGTTTAGCTCCAAAATGTCGTATCCAATAATTACTTTTAATAATAATAAAACAGTGTAACAGTCAAACTGTTGCAATTCTTTTGTTAACATGTTTACTTATTTCTGTTATATAAATAAATTTAAAAAAAATCACTGCAGTCAAGTTAAAAGTTCTTTTGTTATCCCTTGAAACATTAGTGTTATAAAACATTTCACGCTCTCGGAATATAAGGGTTGATAAGTAGGATTTTACCTTGAAGTACACCACACACCATTTGTCAAGACTTTTTGTCATAAACCGAATAAAACTTTACGTCCTAACCCCTCATTCGAACAACAGAACGATCGATTTTACTAGATAGAGACAATGATTAAGGTGGGAAAAAAAACAAACCTGACCTATTGCAACTAGCCGCTAGCTCTCAACCTGGCGTATCGGTTTTTTTCAGCATCTCTCATACAATACCGCGATTAGACTTAAAAGGATGGCGTTTGACGTCTCGATGGCTCATGACCGTTCGGTGTAAGGGAAAATGGTTCCTATTAGTGAGCAGTAGACGACACTGGATGCGCATCAGCGGTGTAACAGAATCGAGGAGCGTTAGCGGCCATGCCATGGCAATAGACACCTTATTGCGTTGCAGGGGAGTTGATAATGGCTGCCGAGCGGTGGTGGTGGAGCGGTAAGTGGGGCGGACGCCTTGAGAGGTGCATTTGCATGGCACGACCTCGCGCGGTCGCCGGCCCGCGCGATGCACTGCGGTTTCCTTCCTTCCCATCTGATAATCTGTATCTGGTATTGCTGCCTAGCGCAAGCCGAGTATTAACCTCATTTGAGCGCTTTTGTATGGAACATGATTGTATTGTTCCATTAAAAACTTAACAAATATGTGGTGGTACAAATAAATTGATAACATTGTACTAACTTGGAGCTTACAACCGGAGAAAGATTTTCGTAAGAGCTTAAAAATGATTAATTACAATGCTGCGTATCTTTACGCTAAAGTATACCACACAGAAAGTAATTTTACAACGGTACAATTTATATACAGATAGTGGTAGTGTATCTTCATTATTTTCAAAAACACTTTTGACCTTTTTACGTTAAAATGACCACATTGTTTTATATAGTAAGGCTATTTTAAAGGATAGTTGCGTGAATAAACACCCGTAAGCGTGGCGAAATATTCAAAGACAAAAGGCAGGCCAAATCGAACCCGCTGCCCGTAAGTTCTAAGCCAAAAGATTAACAACACTTAAGTAGAAATAATCAAACAGTATCGGATCACATCAATCATTGCTATACGTAGGTTAATTAGTAACGGACCTTGTATTAAATTATATTGAACTTAAGGACAGTGTTATATTTAAGCACCTTTACATAAATGGACGATGCCTCTTTTTTTTTGTAATACCGTATTGATCGCATACGACAGTCCGCTATCATGGTCGAGTGGGGGTAAAGGTTGGTCCGCACCAAGCAATTTTGAAACCTGTACAAATGCGTTAAAGGCAGGAAAAAGAGCAAGCGATTTGCTTGATTTCAAGTGATTACTACCGCCCGTGGACTTAAACTAATTGTTTGGCTGTGCTTATGGTGACAGATGGCAGGCTGGGTTCCGGATACCTCACTCATTAGAGGGTTCGGATGACAGTAGTGACGGTATTACCATACAAGCCCAAAAGCCCGGCTTGCCCTACTAAGGAGTAAAATTTATAAATCTTAATTAGCTCATAATTCCCACAACGCTCAAATTTAAAAATAAATTGTTCGGGAATAGTAGATGGTTAGGTTATTTTTCCTGATGGTTTAAGTAATTAACGGTTCACAGCCACCTTTTAGAACATACGTGGGATAGTATGTGTGTTCTAAAGCCGTTGCAACATTTTTGATGGAAAATACTCGTGCACTTTACTTTTGCTAGCCACAAATTTTAAGCTGACATTTTTTTAAATTTATAGCTTTTGGTCGTCTACACTTCTACGTTTCGATCTACGCTATAGCTGTTATTTCGCGAGTCTGGCGCTGCACTGCAATGTGATTTGAGTTTTTTATAGGACTTTTCTAGCTTAACGAAAACTAGAATATGTTCTCAACTTTATATTACATATTCCACTGGCTACATATTTCACTCTTCTCAGATTGACTGCGAGAGAATAACTAAAGGCATTGAGCTCGTCCTTTGTAATCGGTTTTTTTAAAGGTTTGCAATAAAGAGTAAATAATTTTCAGATTTAATTATTATCAATTCTGGTGCAGGTTACACCATTAACATAACCGCAATGGTATGATTACTTTTACTATTCTTACGATATTCTAGTTCTTATAGCTTTTATACATTTAAATTCTACTTGATAGGTCTAAACTTCATTTAATCACAGTACCTTGTTCGAATTTAATGATTTAAGACATTTTTTATTACAACTATATTTATTATTGTTATTACAGTTGCTTGCGTAAATTAAAGACGTTTTCATATGTAATGTAGATGAAATGGATTGAAAATCTCACCAAATCTTTTTCACTGACATGCGTGCAAAACCTCCAATTATTATGTTACAGAACTTTTATCAAGAGGCTTAAAAATACGTGATATCTTAATTAACATAATGCGATGAGGGAATAACACTTTCAAATACCACAGTAAACGATTATCGAATCGAGCGCGAATAGCACGTACTAAGTGCGTTCTTCGTAATTTAGTATCTGCAATTGTAGTAAACACGATAAATATACTAGCAATTACACCGCAAATATTAACTTGCAATTATTTTTTTTCTTAACAAATTTAGTAGCGATACACACAGACCGTACGTCTGATGGTGAGCAACTTGCTTACCCGTAAAACACAGTGTTACACCATATTTTCTATTTTATTATTTTCCATTCTATTCTCTATCGTAGGTTTTTGACCAAGAGAAGTTTAATGGTTTAACCATGATCATTATTTACTCTAAAATATCTTACTTTAAGTGGGAATACGAAAATGCTTTCTCGTTTGTAATAAACTGCGTAGCAGTAGAATAACTCATCATGCTGTGATACTAATATTTCAAGATCCAAAACGGAACTGCCTGAATCGTTCGGAAAAGGTAAGATAAAATGTTCGGAATAATACCTGTTGGTCAATTCTGTATTCGTATAACGTGACAAACCTCAAGATATCATCCATACTTCATCATTTGGATAGCAATAGTATAATGATACCTTGGCATAACTTTTCCTCCTCGCATTACGACCCTGTAAAATCGGTTGTTACCAGCGGAATTTACGGACCGATACGATATTCTTACGATTAAGAAGAGAGTAAACAAAAGTGTTTTGTTTCCCGCATCTATGTAAAGGTTTTTTACATTAATAGGGTAAAGATCACCGTCTCATTTCTAAGTAAAATAAGAATAAGCTAATACATTACTAGATGAGCCGTCTCATTTATAACGTCGGGAGAGGTAAACCTCCAATAAAAACACTGACTCGTCTTTAATCGTTGCCCTCTTTCTCTAGAACGTGACTTAAATGCACATCAAATAATTTTTCTTTCAAGAAAACCTTTTTGGGGTTCGAGATAATTCCCATCACGTAGTTGCTACATTAATTACTCTACTGCAGTGGATTGTGCTAACTTGGTAGTTAACTTCTAATTCACGCTAAAGAATTTTTATCTGTAGTTTCATCGCGATCTTTAAATAACTTGACGTTTTTAATTTTCATATTTTATATTTTAATACGGATTAGGCATATTGACAAAACAGACTCCGTGGTATTCTACGCATACGCATTTTTGCTTATTTTTTATAAATTACGCTGCATCAAAACATTTTTGTTAGAGCGTAATTAGAACTTTAACTACTATTATGTAATACAATAAAATTCAAGTTCATGATTACCGTCATGCTCATAACGTTATAAAGAATGTTTTTAATGCTAAAAGATCTGCTGCCTCTGGGGCCTTCTATCAATCCCATTCTTCATTAATCATTTTCCAACATCGAACTTTCTTCATAACAAGTGATGTCTGTCTGTCTATAGTCAGTAGTCTGTCAGTCTGATAAACTATAATATAGACAGATAATCATAGACAACAAATGATTTTTTCTGCCCTGATCACGGCACTAAACATTACTTTTGAAGCATCTTAGATTTCCTCCTTCTAGTAATGAAAGGGATGGGGTTGTTATTATTTCACACCCTACCTAATTATGACTTGATATTTACCCTAGTTAATAAACATACCGCACGTATATCGGGCGTGTCCTCAAATGCGAATGAGGTATTTCATGTTTTCCAAAGTATTGGGGACACAGCGTTTATGAAAATTTCGTTGTATAATTTCCAGTAGAATGGTGAATCATTTATCATTCTTTAAAACAATTATTATATGTATAAGATATTCACAAAAAATAATACCGCAATAATAATTAAAACTTCAAGCTATCGTCTCTACATAATAAATACTACTCGGTACATAACACGAGTATAAATAAATAATGAGCGCAGTCGAGTCGATATTATTACAAAATGCAGAGATACAAAATGCATGCATACAACTTTGTTGTTCAATATGATATTCTTATTTATTATTTTTTACGGCGGCAGAGCCACGCAGCTGCACCTGCTGCTGAATGCCCATTCAGCAGCAGGTGCAGCTGCGTGGCTCTCGGCGCGTATCGGATAAGATATTGCTATATGGATTTCTATCACGACCTCTCTGAAAACCGGCGTAAAGTGGAAGTGTTTTTGTTTCTACGTTTCGTCCGGTGAGTAAGGTGGCCGGTGGCCCCCTCCTTTCCCTCCCCTTCTTGCCTCTCTTACTCCCTTAGAGTACCTCTCGTACGCCCCCCCCCCAAGAGATAGGGATCTCTTCCTCCATCCCAACTCCCCTTCCGCTCCTCCTCTTCTCCTCTTTCTTTCCTTCTTTCAAATAATTCCCCATATTAAAGGCTGGCAACGCCATCAACGAGTTTTGTAATGCTGCAAATGTCCATGGGCGACGGTGATCACTTGCCATCAGGTGAGCCGCTTGCTCGTTTGTCAGCCTAATCCATAAAAAAAAATCCGTTATAAGAAGAAAATGAAGAAAAATGGTATTTCAATAATAGGCCTAATTGTTTGCCCACAGGCATGAGGCTTGAGACGTTCAAGGTTTCAATAAGCAATGACGTAGGATACCATAACATAAATCGTTATTAATTATCTCGCAATAATTTTCTTCCGCTCCATTACTACGATCGTTTCTCGACTGGGAATGATTTATCTCTCGGAAATAAAGGAAGTGAAATTATTACATCACAGATATAATTGGATTTAGCCAGTATTCAGAATTACAATCACCAATGTTTTACTATGGGTTTTACATATACATAGAGAATATGTATGAAACTTTGGCTTTAATAATCAATGGTTAAAACCATTGATACTAAATAAGTAGACAATCGAACTTTGTGTTCAGGTGTATGTGTATTAATTAACTGCTCTTCTTCCATTTCAAATAATATAACGTCAGAAGATTTGTTCGACATTTATATAACTTTTATACAGGATAAAGACGGAATTTGTCCTTGTTATTTTTATATCGATCTAGATACTAAATAAAAGTGGCATAAAATATACCTATTTGTGATTTGTATATATAAGTTATAATTTCGTTACATGATGAAAATTAATTCATCCATGGCTAAGCACCATGGAAATTTTGGTATATATTTATATTTGCATACCTTGCTTTAGTATAAACGTTGCATTTAATTTTATCTGAGAGCTCGGAAATCAGTATTATTAAATTTGGACAGCAAATTATTACTCTAAATTGCAGAACTCGGTCTCAAGGAAATCGTGTAGGTAAGCAATTATTAATTCGAGAGGATGCCATGGCCTTAGATCATGAAAAAGCAGCCAAACGTTGAAATAATTAATTTCAAATATTGAATAATTCGAAATTCAAACTTATTTTAGAATAGGGAACCAATACAATTAACATAATATATACAGCATTAATATTTATATTATATTACTTGTACTGTGTTTACTTACTCATTAAGAACATACAATGTACTTGAATTTCAATTGAAGATGTCATCCTTATTATTATAAAAATAGTTATTGCTAATGAAAATAGTCAGCTATCATGTATAATTTTTTTTCCAAAAGAAAGGTCCTTACTCTGCTTATAAATGATTTTTATAAAGATTTATTTACATCCGGTAAGTAATGTGGCCGGTGGCCCATCTCCCTCTCCCTTTTTGCGTCTCTTACTCCCCTCTCTACCTCCACTATGCGGCGGTAATCGCGTACCATCAGGTGAAACAGTTGCTCGTTTGTCAGCCTACTCCATAAAAAAAACTTGTAATTATTTAATTTAAATTTGTAAATGAGTGGATATTTAACAGAGTCTGGACTAAGTTGCCACTTGTCACTAAATGTAGAGACATCATATAGCAAAGTTACGTCTTTATTTTTAAATTTGCTTCTAGGCACGTCTTTTTTTCGAAACTTGTTCACAAAATATTGAATTTCTTTTTTTTTCCTTTACATTTCACTTAATGGGATATATTTATTTATTTATAATAAGGAATTGATATAACTGAGTTTAATACCTGGTAATTTCTACTTATCATTTATCTTGATATTGCAAATGTCCATGGGAAGCGGCGTCTGCTTATCATCAGGTGAGCCGCTTGCTCGTTTTTCCCCTAATACCGATAAAAAAAATATCTCTATAA
>DWHO01004558.1:0-10980 GCA_018247575.1 Eurytides lysithous rurik
ATATAACTAAATACTAAATTTAATTTTCTATTTAAATATTACGATTGTTGACGCCTGCAACACAATGATCTAAATTTAGATGTTTAATAATGTTGTATATTTTAATAATGTAGAGAAATAGAAATAATATAGAGGTTTGCATGAATAGTTAATTCAGACAAATCACTGACAAGATTGGCCATATTTTGAAGCGAGAAAAACTCGGCTTTTGTGCAAGGTTGGGTTAGATTTATTGTTCAAAATTAAATTGTAAAAGTCTTAAAAATACGAAACATACGAAAAATCGAACGTTTTTTTGTGGACTCGACAGTCACACATATCACCTGAAAGTAAGTGTAGTAATCGGGACTCGAAGACATTCGCAATATAAAGAGACTTGCAGATGCGTTACCGATCTTTAAGGTACAAATAACTCTCTGCCAATAGTAGATAAACGTTGAATTATGATCAGTCTACCAATGTAATTTCTCACTCTCGTTTTTGTTGACGATTCTTACTCTATATCACCAATGAAAATCATTATCATAAAAATACATTTTATCTGAACAAAACGTAAGGTATGTAAACACTTAACTTAAAGCGTATCGTTGACTACACAAAAAGTCAAATAAAGTATAAGGAATAATATTTTTTTGTTTCGATCTGGTTACATTTTAAACTTAGAACTTAGAATTTATAAATTTTCTTCATAGCCACATTTCCGTACGGTTAAAATTGTGTCATAATTAAAATATTCTCTTAACTACACTCAAGCGCGAAAACTCTTGTAATAACTATTATGAGTAGCACAGCACGACCAAGTCTTATAAAACGTAGCCTTACTTCTCTTGTGAAATTGAGATAAGTGGCATAAAACTTTCCTCTCGTAAAATTTATTTTTGCTATATATATATTTAATCTGAAAAAATCTTTGTACAAAAGGGGTGTGATGCATGTAACTACTATGGAGACATATTTACGGTCCATTTTGGAAAGTGCATACTTCTCGTAAAAAATCTCGTAAATTAACGAAAAAAATCCTTGGCGTCGGTATTTTGAATGACGTTCAGTTTCGCGGTCACTTGAAAGGAAAAGCGGCGATCAGGCTTTTCAAAAGCCCAAAATATTGTCTTGAACTGCTCAGGACGAACAGGTCAAGACAGTATTTTCAGCCGACCTACCACGTCCAATCTCATCTCATCTGTGGGTTAGGGAATCCCATTATAAACTTCTTCCAGTTAACACCGTCTAAAGCTGACGAACCGTCGACGACCGAGTTCTTTCCGATCAGCTTGACCCATTGGCCCTGCAAAATGTGTACCATCTCTTTGCATTTTACATAATGTGCATATACACGAATAAGAAACTATGCGAGATATAAAATTTTGAGAAACTTAATTAATGTTGTAATAGATTTTGTCAAATAATGACGTTCAATTTGCGATATGTAAATGTTGATACACCTTATCTTGCCTACTAATTAATTACCTTTAATCTACTACGGCACTCGTAATCTACTCTTGTAGCTAATATAGGATTAGGTCAAAGGTACAGATAATACGATATCAGCCTTTATACGTAATTTTACCTTATTACTTATTAATTTCAACTGTATAATGAATATGAATATTTTACTTCTGTTATATTTTTTTCTAAGCTACTTATTAAAATTAGCCGTATTTGAGTACGCGTACTATAATGGTGACAAAAGAGCTAGCTTTTATGGTGCTAGAGCCACGCAGTAGCTCCTGTTGCTGCTGCATCGGCAGGCTCAAATTAAACAAGTACCGCGACCTGTGACGACCGAAGGAAGTGTTTGTGCTTCTGCTTTTCGTTTAGTGACTGAAATATCCGGGGACCCATTCGTTTCCAAAAAATTCCACCTTAAAGTCGGGTAACGTATTTGGAAATGATGTTGCATATGCCTGTGGAGGTAGCGGGTATCGCTTATGATCAGTTGAGTCACTATCTTGTTTACTGCTTACACCAAGGGTCGAATCAGCGGCCCGTAAATCAGTTCGGTAAAAAGCCAAAAATTAGTTTTATCTAAAAAAAAAATACGTTAATTAGACAAAATGTGGCCCGCGCTAATATCCTGATAACATTTTTGGCCCGCTCCAACATTCTCATAATTTTAGCGGCTTTTTAGTATATATACATATATAAGAAAAGGTTGCTGACGAGGTTATTAGTGCACCGCTGTTTTAAGTCTAATGCAAACAGTTGTAAATATGTTTATATTGTTTGCCATATCGCAATGACGACATTTATTATTTTGATATGTAGATTCTTTTAATAGCAACAACGAATAATTCGTCGTGTTGTGATTTGTTTATCTACCTTAATTTTACTTAGGCTTTTAATAATCGTACTCATGCTTTTAACTGGAATTCTTAATTTGTTTTCAGCGTTCTATACTTACTTTCAGTAATATCAGTAACAGTTCGACGGTTTTAGGTGTCGAAAAAACTGGTGATGTTTGAGTACTTAGGGATGCTAAATTATTAATATTCATTTAAAATATAAATTTCGCAATTCAAATATATTTAAATACAATAAAATCTGTTAAAAAGAAATCAATCACATCAAAAAAAGAATAGGATAAGACTTGGTTGGATGGTTTCGGCGCTCCAATGAAGTGAGCTCAAGTTTTTAATTCCAGCTATGCAGTTAAAATGACCTCTAAAGTGGTTACAGCCATTTGCTACAGCGCAAAGCAGAAATTGGATACTTTGCACAGAGCTAGGTAATTTCATCGTACTTAGTTTTTCAAATTTGCGGCAAGCAAACAGTTTTCTTCTTTGAAACCAGCATTGAATTCATAAATCTCCTGAAATTTTCTATCTCTCAACTATACAAATGACTTTTGGGACTTAATAGAGCACCAAGAAGGCGAAAGTACGGTTGGAAAAAGTTGGAATTTAATGGGTTCATAACTTTTAGCTTTCATTAATTTATACTACAATATCATGACAATGACTACAGCATGAAAATGATCATTTTATATTAGTTTCCTGAATATGTGACAACAATTCCTATAATATATGACAATAATCAATATCAATTGAAAATTATCTCAATGGACTTTAGGTGTTTAAGGTAACTTCCGATAACACCAGGACCGCGCCTGGAATTTAAGCTTTCCTATAGCTTACATTACAAAAAGTGTGGACTGGAGGTCTCAATTATTTATATTCATCGGATATTTGTAAAAAATAAGTTTCTATTTGTCAACGATACAATATTTTAGACTTTATACATTTAATATTATACCTTAATAACATCATTGAATGCGTACTTCTTGTTATTTGCGTACGCTTTGAGTGTTATTATAAGAGATACATCTATTTTAATACCTCACTTCAGGCTACATTTACAATAAAATACATTTTATTGTCTCATAGGACTTACACTAGTACAAAACGGAGATACTTTTAAATTAAAAACGTGACATACAATTTTCTCGCTCGTTATTTCCACGCGCTTCGTGTTCTTTATAGCACAATAAATGTTAGAGTAGATTTTTGTAGATTACTTTTATTATAAATATGGACTATCTGCAGGCCGTACAGTAAAATAGTTTTGAGTGGAATGCGCGCATAAATATGATTCACTTTACTATGAACGAACTATCTTACCTAAGGCTTAAACGTCGACCTAGCCTCTCTTTTTAATTTAGACATAAATGTCCAAAAGCAGTTAAAATTGCATCGCTATTTAAATATTCGATTGCGCTAACATAGCCAGTTGAATCAAGCTCCCTCTCGCGCAAAGCATACAGAGGCTGTTTGCTTTATGCATAGGGAAATATTGTACTAATATTTTTAATGCTTATTAATTGATTATTATAGATTCTGATTTGTTTTAAAATGTTTCTGTACGTAAAAGTACTAAATATTTACATACTTATATATGTTTATGTAAAACATGTCTTTGTTAAACAAAACATTTTTTAGAGTATAACGGTTTCGCCCCTTTCAGTTTTTTTTATAATAAAAGAAGTGATTCATTTGATAGTAATCGATGACAACCGTCTCTCAAAGAATAATTTTACTCTTAGCCAGTTTTATGAGAAGCCGTCAAGCGGGATTATGCGTACTAAAGAAAATTAGATAGCCATATTATTTTAGCGTCTTTTAGAACTTCATAACATGACACTAAACGCGTTTACACAACGGCAACACCAGCTATTGTTTGAATTAATTAAACGTTTCTAATTCGGCCTAAATAAGATAGCATAGACGGAGAAAGTTGATCTTAATAAATGGAAACGTTGAGGTTGGTTATTGTGCCAAGTCGCTGTATAACTTGGTCGTAGGCTTTCTCTCTTGTAATCTTTGATGACCAAGTTCTTTCCAATTAGCTTATGTCGATCTGATGTTAGTGCTTTCAGCCTATGCGGCTCTATAAAGCTTCATCAGGCACTGCACCCGTAAGAATGCTGGTTCTCACGAGTCGGATAGACCCAACGATTGCAGTCTCACACACGAGGACGTGCGTGATTTCCAAATAATAATTTACGGATGTCGCCTACGGGCCGTCGGAGTACGGTATGCGGACCGAAATCATAACGGCCATCGACTGTATTTGGCTAAGCGGTGGGTGATGGCCGTGAGAACCGCCACGGGACGCAGGTGTACTTAGTGTACTCGGTGAGGACGACCAATGCTGTGGTGAGTGTTAATCCTACTTCTATGTCGACAGCCCCTGCTTTATCGTCTAAAACGAGAAGGACGTTCTACGGGTGACGGTTGCGATCGGAGGCGTCGGGATCCGGTTGGTAGGCGCATGTCTTGGCCACCAAGGGATTGAGATGATTGGCGGCTTGTTTGACGAACCGTTTCATTGTTTCTTTAAAGAACTGCTTGATTTTAGGAAGTTTGCAATCGCTATGCAGGGCGCCGTTACGTTGGTACCAAGCAAAATATTTTTTTTAATTACCTGGACCTTATACAAAAGTTGCGGGTTGATTGCATATGAAAAGCATGTGTAGGACATGATTGGTCTGATGCAAGTATTAAACGGGAGGAGTTTATGTCTTAATGACATTTTGCTTTTCCGGTTTGTCAAAGAACTGACACGGCCAGAGACATATGCGGCTTTGTTTCTAACGGCGGTGATGTGTGCACAAAACGACAGTTTTTCTTCAAAAGTGACTCCTAGGTACTTAGTTTTCTTCTCCTAGGGGATCGGTTGGTCGTAAAGGGTGATTTGCCCCAGGGCATTAATGTTCCTCTTTATTGTCGATAGGGCTGACGTCCATAATTCATCTGCGAAAGAAAAAATACGGCGACACTTTTGTCCGGGTTGATGTCTATTCTCCATAACCGGAACCATTCGTCTACTTATGTACACAAGAACCTGGCTACAAGCACTCTACACAATATTACATGGAATGTAAAAATCGACCAAGCCTAACCATTAGAAAAAAAATCAACAACCTGGACAAGATCATTCTTGCTTGAATCTTGAAGTTCTTCTTACGTGTTGTTCCCTTCACTAGTGACTTGAGGAATAGTCTATGCGCAAGCACAGAGCCTGGCTCCCGAGCAACGAGACTTATACACAAACGCACCAAAACAGAATTGCGCATTGAGCGCGGGGTAATAGGTTTTAGGACGCATGTGCTTCCTTAACCAAAGACGTTTGACTTGAACAAAACTGTGCGAAACCGAGAGCAAAACTGTGTGTTGTGGTAATGTGAGTCTCCAATCAGCTTGATCAATTGGATCTAAGAAGAGAAGTTTCGTCTCTTTGATTTTTCCGTAGAATATATCATGGGCAGTGCTTTGAAGATTTGTTCGGATACCAGTTGAGTTCTGCCTTAGCATTATAAGACAAATCCTCAGATAGCATCCATACCACCTGTATGGCAGATAATTGACTGCCTCCGTGGCCTAGTGGTATAGGCCGGCGCTTTACAAAACGGAGGTCGTGGGTTCGAATCCCGCGGAGGGCAATAACTTTGTGTTGTTGTTTCTTAGTTGGATTAGGGCATTACGGGCTGATCACCCGATTGTCTGAAAAGTAAGATGATCTATGCGTCGGATGGGCATGTAAAAAGTCGGTCCCGACTTCTCGTCGACGCCATCTGGCGGTGGCTTGGAGAAATTGTTATTAAAAGATCGGTTTAATGCCACCGCCTCTGCGCCTTATCTCTCTCCGGTCGTGTCGATTATCCGTCCCCTCGGGCTAAGAGAGCAAAAGAAAGAGTGAGCGCATCTAGGTTTGCGCAAACGCTTTTACACTATAATATACCCCGCGCAGTTGGCTGATCTCTTGTAGATCGGCTGCCGTGGCCGGAATCGGTCGGAATATCATTATTATTATTTCCATACACAACGGTCGGGGGAACATATATTGGTAAAGGAGAGGATCTCCACTCATTTAAAGTGGAGATTTCAATGTTAATTTCAAAACAGAATATGCTGGGGAACTTATCAGATTTAAATCTACCAATCAATAACGACCCTGTAGTTTATACACCACTACATGGTACAACTATTCACTGTATTTGTACGATATTAGACAGTGTTTTTACAAGACCATTTGTATGATCTATAGCAGGGGTGGGCAAATATTTTGATAGTCAGGCCACATTGCAGTTGAAAATCTGATAATGTGCATAAGTATTGTTACGATTTAAATTTTTTTATGCACCAATCTATGTTAGACAAAAACTAATATTTGCGTTTTTAATAATAATATATACAATGCATTACGGGCCAGACAAAATTCTACCGCGGGCCGCCATTTGCCCAGGCCTGCCATAAACAATATTACTTTAAAATAAAATGCATAACTAAAAATATTTTAACTTGGCTAAACCTCCACATTTTTCTATATTGCAGATTATTTTGTACACCCGGTGTGACTTTTGTCCGTCGCCGAGTAGACAAAGAATTAATTTTGGAGTGTAAAATACATGGCGGAGGTGGCATAATGGCTTGGGGCTATACGACGGACCCTGGAGTTGGCGAAATGATCATGTGTGAGGGCAATGTGGACGTCATCAAATGCATCAATGTCGTCGGATCGCCGTTGATGCCCTCATTTTCGAAACTTTTGGCAATACGAACACAGATGGCATTAAATTCCAACAGTATGAGCGCCATGCCATGAATCAGTCCGCACGATAACATGGTTCAGAGAAAACTCCATAGAACATTTATGGTGTTTATCGAAGCACAAAGTCAGACGCCACACTATAAATACAAAGAAGTGCTAAAACTCCGCCTGCGGCAAGAATGACGCAACGAGTAGTCCTAAAGACTAGAAAGTTTTGTTAGCAAAATAAAAATCAGCAGTAATTATGGCGGACCTATAAAATATTGATTGAAGTAAATAATAAAAGTATTGAAGTAAATAATGACGTGGACCGTTATTAGATTGTTTTAATTTATTTCGTTGTAACATTTCACGAAAATGGGTGCTCAGTACTTTTGGCCAAGGCTGTATAATGGCGTTATAGCCATTATTTATATAAACTGTCCTCGACATTACAAAAATGTTGTTATACAATTAGTTGTTATTAAATGGTTTATCAATTATGACATAACTAGGATGTAGAAAAGGCGTCTAATCCTATTTTTAATCACTTTTAGTGTATTGCCACACAGTCCATGAATACCCACTATTACACGCGCTTTATGCATTCAAATCGTTTTTGCCACAGTTATTTCTATGTAATAGGGAATGCAAACGAAATTTTAAGCTCCGAAAAAACTTTCAAACAAATGCAGCCTCCTATCTACGTTAATGTACAAGGTGTAAATTAACGTACAGGATGAACGACGAAGGTGCAGCCCCAAAAGCTATACACATATAAATGTTTGATAGCACCAAACAAAAGCTGCGTCCGAAATCGGCGCACGCCATTTGGTAGTTTGGGCTTTTGAAATTTATACATATAGAAGTCTTACACGTAACACTTAGCCTTATGTTTTATCTATCACACGCATTTTTGCAACTAGGACACGCGAAGAGCGATCCGAATTCACAAAAATCTCCCGCTATTATTTGCTGTAAACGTCTATTATGCTGATGATTGCGTCTTTCGTGCCGAAGATGAGCGCGAAAAGGCCGAAGAGTAGCACCAGGATGTTCTTAAAGACAAGGTAGTTGTACTTCCCGTAGCCGATTTCCCAGTAGGTGATCATTTCGATGAAGGCGGGCGCGATCAGTCCGAGGAGGGAGAAGCAGAAAGCGCCGATGACGCCCATGAATGGTGCGATCGTTGGCACTGCCACCGCTAGCAACACGCAGGCCGTCACCATTATGGTGCGCATTACGTAGTCGGCGAGGTCGGGCCGTTTGGTGAACTTGTCCTTAATGCAGTTCCACATGATGTCCACGCAGACGAAGAATTGGAGACCGAATGTGCAGTAGACGGCTATGGCGATGGCGATTTGGACGATTTGTGCTGGACTGAAAGTGGTAAAACGACCTTTGACATATACTGAGTTGATTAGATTGCTTTCGAAGCCCTCCTCAATTTTTTTAATATATCATTTTTAATTTGTTTCATAATTTAAAAAATATATTATGTAAAAATAATCTTAAGAACTGTAATTATATAAACCACTTGCAATGCATGCAATTACCACAATGTTTAAAGCGAAGGATGGACGGAAAATGTGGGATAGCGATTTAAGTCTTCGCTAGAAGCAAGTGAGTAATATCATAAGTTACTTTTGGTACAAATTAGGGCTATGTTAATAATTAAAGACGATCCATAAGAAAATCATAAGCATAGTTAAAATCCTTACATGTGATCTTGTTCCAGATTAAGGTTGATAGAATCCTGGACCAGATCGCCGTAACGCAAATAGCCGAGGAAGCCGAGCAGTATGTACACCAGGGTGACGCCGGACATGCCCTTGTTGAGGACGCCGCAGAAGCCGAGGATGGAACGGGGCGTTTTCATCGCATTCTCCAACGGCATCACCACACCGATCGCCTCCATGGCGAAGATCGTCAGCGAGAAGAACTCGGGCCATTCCACGGGGGGCTTTATCGGCGAGACCTTGTCGAAGCTCAGCCCGCCAGTTCCTACTAGGTAGTAAAAAGTGATCCCAAGCCCGACGCCCATGAACAGGTTAGCAATCATCGAGACCGGCGCCAAGTACTTCAGATTGCGGATCCACGCCATGAATATCAGCGGTAAGAGGAGCGCGATGATGAAGATCCTGATACCGAGGACGTCAGCGTGATCTTGGAAATAGTGGAGGACAACCTGAAACGACAAACGGTTCGAGTTGTGGAAGAAATCTTTTGTACTCTACGAAAGATTTCTGCAGACTTCCTTAGAAAAGTACTAGAGCTTTTTATTGCCCGTTATTCTATAGAAAAGCAATGATGGGTCAATAATTCCACCTTGAAGAGCAAAGTTTTCAATGAAATTACTGAAAGATTGATGCATCGTCTTAAATCATCGCAAAAGTGTATGCCGCAGAATTTTGATCCAGTATTTAGTATACGTTAATAATTATGTATTATATATTAAAATCTAGGTGGTATTTGAGCTTACCATCAGTTCTTGACTTGCTAGTCTCTTAATGAAGTTGTTTATTTTTCATGTAGATTAATTAAATAATTTAAATTCCATTAAAAAAAAACACTGAACAGAGGAAACTCAATGTTCCTCTACCGAGCAAGTAAAAAGGAAAGGCTTTGTTTTAATCCTAAAGACAATGTTTCGGTTGAAGGAATAATGATATCCAATTTTATCTACCTGCGATATGTTAGTTGCAACGATCACGGTGTACACAGAGCACGTGCCGAAGTACGTCATAAACAGACTGACGAGAATAAATATTCTGAAACAAGAATTGTTTGATTTAATTTTACATAAAACGTTATGCACATACGTAAATATAGGCACAATTGGCGCATACATTTACATCTATGTTATACGACTCTTTTCATATTATAAGCTCATTGGAATTGAGAAATAAATATATAGAAGCAAGTTTTATTTTTATTTTAACAGCATTAGATTTATTTTAACAATGTATACACGTAAATACAAGAAACAATTTACAGAATATTGGGCTCATATATTGTATTATTTATTCATTGAAATTACATATAAAATTTGTTTCTTTTCATGTACTGAATTTTTTGAATTCATCAATCAGAAACTTCCGTTTCGGTCCGAAGTTTTCTTTGATATTGTAAACAATTTTATATATACTTTATTTTTTATTCTTGTTAGAATAATCTTTTATGTAACAGTATTCATATCCATTATTGGATATAATAAGATATAAATCGCCAGTTAACACAAAGTGAAAAAAATATATAGGTTTTTTTTTTCGGGACGCTATGTAGAATTACAATAACGACAGTTTCTGTCATATGCTGTCAAACGAACGTTCTCTCAAAGTACTATATGGCCATCGTCATAAAAGTACTGTAATAACGTTCGTATATGAAATTAATGTAATGTCATCGAATGTGGATAAAAATTAAATTAAAAGTATTATTGCATCGTTTAATAAATACATTCCAAGCTCATTAAAGCGTGTCAGGCAAAGAAAAAAATAAAAAAAATCACCTTTTATGGCATATGTTTCACTACATGAATTGTATTACGACTCATCGTTGGCAAGACAAGAAATGCCAGTTATTTTCTCGACAAACAGTAATGTGTAGGCAATAGCGTCTTGTGGTTTAAAGGGAAGTGTTCCCAATGTAATTCCTAGGTGAGATAAAACATCTTAGTTCTGTTCTGATGGGTATGCATGTTACTTATCATCAAGCGTACGATTTGCGCTATATCGAGTTGGATACACGCCCTACAGGGGGGCGATTTGATTGTTGAGGGGGGCAATTCGAAAATGGACTGATTAAAAACAAATTGATTTTCCAACTTGGATGATGCTGCTAATTTTAGTGGATTTGTCTGATATATCAAGTATGCAGTATCAAAAAGAACTCGCAGAATTGCAAAATGATGAGTCAGTTAAAACTTTACTATTACTTTTCTTTTACTATAAA
>DWHO01004559.1:0-10980 GCA_018247575.1 Eurytides lysithous rurik
TAATACCATAGTGGCGTAATTTCCTGATCAATATTTCATGATGCACACAATTAAATGCCTTAGATAAATCACAGAATATCCCAAGCGCGTCCTGTAGCGGAACTTACTTGCGCTGGGTCTTTATTCCGGTTTAAGACCATTCAGGCCTCCAGCACTACACACTTTGCTTAGGAAAGAGGGTAGTAGTGAGTAGCGATGCGGTACCGCTTGGACGAGCGCCACGCAAAAGATAACATCCGTTACAACGAGTCTATTGGCAGACAATGTCAATGTTGCCAGCCAAATACCTGGTCATAGAGATACTAATAATATCTTTTAACACTGGGTGACAAGCGCAGAGCAAGAATGGTCCTGACCAAGCAGTTTCCTTTCGCTTATCATCGGGTTCACGACTTGCTCCTCTCGTCATTTTACTTCCTTAAAAAAACACTGATTCCCAGTTCACAGGCACATTCATTGCCGAATGTCGACCGGTGCTGTTATTGTTTTTAATGCTGAGCCCAATTGTTAGTATTGGAAATTCTAATTTCGAATGATTGAGCTTATTGTCTCGCAATTTAACCTATTTAACGATCAGAATTTTCAAGTAAGGTTTCCTATAGATTCAAGCCGAGGTTCGGAACTTTTTCTGAAGGATGCTTGCTTCGAGTATTATTCCTTCTTTATGTTAGCCGTATAATCCATTTTGCGTTTAGAGGGTTATTGCAGAAGCAACATAATGAAGCGTATCACCGCTGTGGGTCTGTTGTTTCTTTCAAACAAAAGACTTCTTTTAAAAAAGATGTAAAAACGTCTGGCTTATAAAATATATGAAGTCTTGTGTAATCGTCAATACTTCGTGTATTTTAAAATTCTAAATATTGTGTGTAACATATAAATGAATCTTATTTATCATAGTTTTAAATAAGTTAATTTTAAATTGTTTTCTTAATTTTTTTATAGTAGTCACAAACTTTTGACCGGTAGTGTACGTCGTTTAAGGGTACTATTTGTAGTTTTCTTTAAATCTTGTTCTTATATGCATCGTCTAAGCAACACTGCATTAGGTGCCACTTAATATTTTATTCTATACTTTGCACGTATTCAAACGGACCGGTTTACATGTGACCGAACGGTTTTGGGAAAATCCAATATCCGAATCACACTTCTCACTTATGATATCTATGTAAATAAACTCATGATATATGGGATATTCATAACCAAATAGGTTGGCTGTTTATAATTTATACGTGCGACACGAAGCGTAATTAATTATTTTGGCATTTATTTATTCTATGTGACAACATATAAAACAAACCAATTTTGTTATGGACGAACCAAAGTACTAAATTTTCTTAAAAAAAGCATTTCACATAAAATTACATGATCACACACACACACAGAAACGGATACGCACATTTTGCATGTTTGTTTTTAATGTCGGGTAAATATGAATAATATTTGAATCTTGATCACCAAAGGCATTGTTGGCATGAACATTGTGAAAATATTTTTTCTTTACTTGCTCATAACAGCATTATCACACAGAACTTAATTGGTTCGTTTTTCATACAGAGATATAATATGTATTTCTATAATTATTAACATTGACCTTCTAATCAGAACAATTATGTGTTAGCTAATCATTTTGAAAAAAGAACATTAAAAAAAAAGGTATTAATCTGTTTGCATTCAACCCCATGAATTGGTACGCTTTAGTTTTGGCATTTCGGGGTTTAAAATATGATAAAAAAGGGAAATTGAAAACAAAACGCGAAACAATGTACCTAAGTACTTACGCTAATATGTTATAATTCTAATGAAAAGACTGAAATTTCAACAATCAAATGAAATGGAACGGAGTTAGTAAATCTGTAATATCCACATAAACAGAAAAATATTATTTCGTATTCAATTCCAAAGTTTACTGACTGAATTCTTCAAATACGAGATAATATTTAATATTTTCCAAGTTATATTATTACGGTACAATATTTTTGCCGAAATACCTATACCACTCCTACGCACATCATCAAATAAAAAGCCATTAAACACCATACCATCTGCGAGATTTAGTTTACGTATCTATCGGTTTATGTTAAACTAATAACTAACCTGACGCATACTTTGACGTCGAGGCGTTAACACCGTATTAGACTATACGTTGTTACTCCATAAGCGTGGATAGAAAAAAACATTAGAGGCGTAAGAAATAAATATGATAAAATTTATATAATTTCCATATAAGACAATGTATGGCTTAAATGTAATGTTTTTTCCTTTTTTTTTAAAAATCGCTGCCATAATTTTAAGATAGAAATGTCTTGTATTACTGGCGCATTTACATACAAAAATTTCACACGCAAAAACGATACCGAAACCCAGATCAGCTGTAGTTCGTACAAATGTTAGTCTCGGGTGGGAATCGAACCCACGACCTTCGACGTTGAAGCCACTGCGCCAAAACATTAACATACATTTTAACGACAAACATGAACATACTTCCTTATGGATTTAGTTTTGCGCAATGCCAATGACAGTTTTATCCTGTGCGAGTTTATAACAGCTTGTTTCTGCGATAAATTCTTCACCTACCTATATAAATGTATGGTGGTATATTTCTATCTGTGAACTGGTAGTGTAATGGCATCACCGCAAACTCTGGAAGTCCTACATACTGCCTAGAATTTACCATTCTAACGTCTTAATGAAGCTACTACCGGCTCGGAATGCAGTTCGGTTGAGAAGAGCCGGCGAGAAGCAACAGTTGCTCTTTTGAAATACCGTTACAATATGCTAAGCCTTAGTACAATGTAATAGCTATCCCTCTGCGAGTCAATCAATTAAGTTCCACGCAATTTTGATATACCAGAGACTCCTGAACAGTGTTATTAGTTATAAGCAAAAAAACATTTTCAATTTTCGTTTTAAAGAGGCCAAGTGGTATTAGATTCCCACTTTAAATCCAGTATCAAGAGTCATCCCAGCCGCCAAACTACCCGCTGCCGCGGTGAGGGGCGACTTGGCGTTCGTAAGCGTCAATCCTTAACCGACCAGACCTTGTACTGGTCGAGTCTCCGCCCGAGTCATGGGGACTTCCCCCGAAGCTCGAATCAGCCGACCGAGCGTTGGTTGCAGACACATCATCATCATCCCGGCCGTCGAATCCCAAACGCGGCCAGAGCCTGTATTATAGTAACCCTACGAGTCGGACATCGAAAAACTGTCGAAGTCTTCGAAAACTCCACCGATTTCGGCCATTCAAAATTTGTTTTAGGTCTAACAGTTTTCTCCCACCGATCCCCATAATTAAAATTTTCATTTTCACCCTACACAATTTTCTTCTTTTCCAAATTTTCGTTTTTATAAAATCCATAACTCTGTTGTTTTTGTGTCGATTACCTTCAAACTTCATATTTAATTAGCCCTTATAGTTATCCTTTAAGCCCCCAGGTAAATTTTTTTTATTTTCTTATTTTTCACACGTTTTTCATATAACATTAATTTTAACATATTTTATAAAAATTTGAACTGTTTCTTTAAGCTAGCACTTTACTTTTCATAATATATATAGGTAATTATATTGCCTACTAACCCCCATCAACAGTTTTACAATTTTCATCGTTCTACATATAGTTTTTAGTTTTTTCCTCCCCCATACATTACGTAATTTTAAAAATTTTATACTTACCTTAGAATTCCGTTTTTCTCTCGGTTTTTTTGCACCCATCAGGTCAGCTCCACACTAAAACCACCAAATCCGGTAAAATCTGCGAACAAATTTAGTTAAAAAGGCAAAAAATCGACCGCCCACCCGTCCCATTCCTGTCTACTTAAGTAGATTCTGTAATACCAAACATTTTTTACCTCCCGAAATGGCCACCTCCGACTCGGAACCGTTAGCAGAACCAGACATAGAAGAAGTAGCAGTTACACCGATCCAAAACATCGCCAAAATGGCCAGAAATATTGTAAAAATAATCACCACTGGGAAAAGCGTGACAGCCGAGAGAAAAAATGCCGTCCTAAGCATGGCAAACGAAATCATGCAACTGACCATGTGCATTGAAGCACGCGCAGGAATTGACTCCAATGACATAAAAACTATAGTACAAGGATGCATCAAAGAAGAATTTAACAAACTCAAATCCGACCTGTCCAAACCCTCCTACGCCCAAATCACTAAAGTAGCCCAACTAACCCCATCAATAATTAAAACCACCGAAAAACCTAAACTTAAACCAGCAATAGTCGTAACTACGAAAACAGAAAATAAGAAAGAAAGCTTAAACACTTGGAGAAAAACTGTCAGCTTCCGCGATACTACTTTTGCCCCATCCAAAGTAACCACTTTATCGAACTCAAAAATTAGAGTCGAGTTCGAAACCGAAGATCAGAGGGACTCTATACTAAAGGCAGTAAACGAGAAAGGAGGTGACATTACCGCTGAACCTGCGAGGAAACTACGCCCAATGGTGCAACTAAAAGGCATCTCTAAAGATGTTCCACCCACCGAATTAGTTAGTATACTCAAGAAACAGAATGAATCCATCAATGCAATTTCACAAACAGACACTGACATTACCCTTCGCTTCCAACGCAAAACAAGAACGAAAAACTTTACAAAGCAGTCCTAATGGTTACTCCCAAAATCTGGAGGGAAATCACAAAACAAGGCCGAATCAATGTTGACCACCAAAAAGTCCATACAGAAGAATTTTCAACACACGTACAATGCTTTAAATGCATGCAGTTTGGTCACAACAAAAACCATTGTACATCAGAAACACAGCCGTGCTCCTATTGTGCTGACAAAACCCACTCATTCTGCAACTGCCCATACAAAAAAGACCAAGCCAAGCTCAATTGCCTTAACTGCATTAACACAACCTAAACCATAATTTAAAGAAAAATACAAACCACTCTGCAACATCAAATACGTGTCCCATCGTTCAAATAATGATCCACCGAGCTGCCCAAAAGACCGATTATGGATACTAAGACCCAAATTCAAACAAACCAACCGTCCACATCCAACAAAAACACCAAAGCGAACCCTAATGCACGAAACAAAACATCACATTCGTTTAATGCAATCTAGGCCGTAGTAGTAAGGCGCAACACGAATTATCGGTCTTTATTCATCAACAAAATATTGACATAGCCTTAGTAACTGAACCGTATCTTGGGAAAACTAATAGAATGAAGAACATCAATGGGTACAATATCTATCAATACGAAACCAACCGTCCCGTTAAAGCAGCCATATTAGTTAAAGAAAATACAGTCAGCACGCTAGGCATAATCCAATTCTCGAACTCAAACCTGGCAATAGTCCAAATCAATAAAACTGGTAAACCAATATACATAAGCAGTGTATACATAGAACCCCGACTTGACCCCCACAACACACTAAACCAACTCAAAAATTTCCTGTGTGAAACCAAAAACACCAGACATATCATAACAGGTGACTTCAACGGATGGCATACCCTGTGGGGATCAAAGTATAGTAACAAAAGAGGACAACTGATTGCAGATACCATCTTCACCTACGACTTAGCAATATGTAACCTCGGAAACACAGCCACATTTGAAACTATCACACATTGTTTACACCGCCAATCTATCATTGATTTAACTTTAACCACAGGACAATTAAATAACAGTATCTCTAAATGGGAGGTTAATTTGAATGTGTGCCCCTCGTCGGATCACCATGGAATTACCTTTGACTTAGACATCAACCACAAAACCATAAAACAAAAGAAAAAGCTCTCCACCTTCCGCTATAATACATCACGAGTCAAATGGGAAGAACTCAATGAAAAGTTTACCACAGAAATCACCAATAACCTGCCAACATGTAATATAGACAATCTCAACAAATCACAACTAGAAAACTATATAATTAAAATGATCTCTGCAATTCAAACCGCTTGCGATAAACTCCTCCCCAAAACCCAAAGTAGAAAACCGCGCGTACCCTGGTGGTCCGATGACCTAGAAAAAATGAAAAAAGAGCTAATTAAAAAACACCACCTAATTCACAAACTGAAACGTAAAAACCAACCATTAACAGATATACTCAAAGAACGGGAGGAACTTAAAAACAGATACTCTGACGCCATCAGTCAAGCATCAATAGAACACTTCAAAGACTTTTGCTCAAAACAAAAGAAAGAAGACGTTTGGTCTCTGACCAACAAATTATTAAAGACCAAACCCCTATCACACCCAGAAATACTGATAAAAAGAAATGATGGAACTTACACCAAAACAAGCACTGAAGTGGCGGAGACATTTCTGTCTGAACATTTTCCTGACGACACCATCGACACAACAGACGACCAAAAAGCAACAAGAAAATTAATGAGAACAACACCAGACACACCCCCAGATGCCCCATTTACAATAGAGGAAATACTAGACAATCTTAACAATATGAATCCCAATAAATCCCCAGTCCTAGACCACCTGACAGCAGATATCTGCCAAATGTTTGCTAAAACACATCCAAACATTCTAATAAAAGTACTGAATCGATGCCTAGAACTATCATACTTCCCGAACATCTGGAAGCGGGCATATATTAGAATGATCCCGAAACCAAATAAAGCTGATCCATCGGAAACATCGTCATATCGCCCCATCGGTCTAATAAACGTATTTGGTAAACTTTTGGAAAAAACGGTTATTGATAGAATCACATATCACATATCCATTAATAACTTAGGCAACGATAGACAATTTGGATTTAAAGAACAAACCAGTACAACTCATGCACTCAACTCAAAATAGATCTTATAAATACCCACAAAACAAACAAAGAACATGTCGTGGCGGTGTCGCTCGACATACAAGCTGCATTTAACAACGCTTGGTGGCCACTTATTTTCAAAAGACTACACAAAATCAATTGTCCCAGCAACATATACAACATCATGCGTAGCTATGTTGAAGACAGAGAGGCACAAATCAGCTTCGTCGAGAGTACGGCCAGCAAGAAACTCACACGCGGATGCATTCAAGGATCCGTATGTGGGCCGATATGCTGGAACCTAATCCTCGACGAACTTCTGGAACAAAATCTGCCGGAAGGATGCCATATACAGGCATTCGCTGACGACGTACTCTTGATAAAACCAATTCAGCACTAACAGTAATAACTGACTGGGGGAAAAATGCTAAACTGAAGTTTGGCCCGCACAAAACACAGGCAATAGCTTTCACACACAAAACAGAAAAACATCCACTATCGATAGATAATCATATAATAAAATATCAGAAAACAATCAAATTTCTAGGAATAATTATAGACAATAGACTAAATTTCACCCATCATATTAAATTTGCCATAGATAGAGCTCAAAAAATATATCAAAAACTCAGTAGATTTGTCAGACCTACAGCGAGACTTGGGGCGTACACCCAGAAAATGTGCGAACAATATACAAACAGGTAGTCGAACCAATAATATGCTATGCTTCTAGTATATGGCACAAAGCGCTTCAATATAAATATATAAGGAGAAAATTACTGTCGCTCCAGAGAAGCATAGCATCAAAATTGTCCGCGGTTTCCGTACCATCAGCACCGCAATCTCCATCACACTAGCAAATCTTACACCTTTACCAGCAAAAATCTCAGAAACAGCAGAAATTGAAATAATAAGATTAACAGGGACCACAAAATTTTTACCAAACAACATACCCTTAGACAAACCCGTAAAACCTTCAGATGCTTTACACCCAGCTCATAGAATCAAAATCACATATAAAAACACCGAAGAACAAGACATAAACCTACATTCAGCCAGAGTCTTCACAGATGGCAGTAAACATGACGATGGAGTCGGAGCAGCATTTTACAGTCGCGCCACGACAAGGACAGGTGTTCAGCTCCAGAGTGTGATGCAGGGGGTTGTGGTCAAGCGCACCATCGACTTTTGCACTATCCGGTCAATACAACGCGGAATAAAAGTGAAAAGGCAAAATCTGAGATCATTACGAACGTTAATACAACCTGTAACGCTTTGTTAAAAATAGTTGCAGTAAATATTCTTGGACCAAACGTTGTGATTACTATGAGCGCTCTGTTGGACGATGGCTCAACTGAGACTTTAATAAGCTTTAAGAGTTCACAGTTCCTTCACTAACGTATGGCTGTCAAACGTGGAAATTTACGAGGAAAATAAAATCCAAAATTGTAACTTGCCAAAGGAGTATGGAAAGAAATATTTTGAAAATAAGAAAACTACAAAAAAACCGTCACACCATTATAAGACATAAAACTAAAGCAATTGATGTGCTCAATTACTCAAAAAAGGCGCTGGGCAGGGCATATAGTAAGACTTTACCTTCGACTAATAGAGGTTCTTGGAAAACACACATTTCGCAGCAAAACTAAAACTATTGTACAACTAATTATTACATATTCTTTATTAGTTTATTTTTATATGATTTGTAAGTTATGTCAATTGTCATTATGATTATAGTTCTTTTAATTTTAATTTAATTATATATTAATGAATTGGTTATAGTATTTTAGTTAATTAACTCGCTACTAGATACATAAATTTATGATATTTTACTTTATTTTATTTATGAATGATTAATGAAACTTTTTTGTAAGTTTTGAAAGCAAGAAATAAAAGACTTTCATTTTTTATTTTATATTTTTACAATAAAAAAAAATGTGTTTTTCTTTGTAACAATAATTATAGAGTATATAGGCAAGACTAAGTATATAGGCTGTCACTTTACTCTTTTTACAATAGATAATAATCGCTAGGGAACAGGTCCATATTATCTTGTCGATTGCGCTTGTAAAACCTAATCCCTCGAAAGACTTGCCCGCCTGTTAACTGGATCACTGCTTTGAAAGCTCAGCTTTCCTTAACTTTTTTCATTATATCCTTTTAAATGCAAAGAGTCGTTTAAATGAAAGAATAATTGAAACAGATCTATTTTTAAATTAGTTTAACCCAGCTTATGTAACTGTATGTATCTACTTATTTTAAATAAATATGGAATAAAATACTTGCCTATTTACAATGGCATATGCGGTCGTCACGTTTCGGATCATTTTGCTCCTTGACTTACTTACGAGGATTTCACGTTTTATCGTCAAAGATGGGAGACGGGATGGTATTACTGCATTGCCAGTTATTTTACTGCTAAGCGGTAATAATCGTAATTACTGCAAATAAAAAATGAGAGGAGGGGAGGGGGAGAGGGTATGGAGAAAGAGGGCGAAAGGGGAGTGAGAGAGGGAGAAAGAGCAGGGAGGTGGATGGGCCAGCGGCCACCTCACTCACCGGACGAAACGCGGAAGCAAAACACTTCCACTTTGCGCCGATTTTCTGTGAGGCTGTGGTACTAATCCGGTTCGAGCCGGCCCATTCAGCAGCAGGAATAGCTGCATGGCTCTACCACCACAAAAATTATATTACATTACTATTACGCTCGACCTTGAAGACAAGGGAGGTATTATCAGCAAAAAGTACATTGTCACACAAATTCTTTACATAAAAAATCATTGATATAAATTATGAATTAAAATGACCTAAGAATAGATCCTTGTGGAACATCCATCTTTTAAGGAGATCCAGATGATTTCACATTATTTATATCAACCCTCTGGACTCTCTGATTTAATTAAGACGCAACAAGGTCAAGTTACTGTTGTTACTTAATACCATATGCTAGAATAATTATATTGTACCGACTCGATCGTATGTAGGTTTAGATAATACTACGTACACGGGAAGAAGTTAAGTCTCATACATGTGCAAGAACTTCCTCAATTTGATTTTTAAATTCATCAAAGTCACTAAAGGAGGGTCGGTATTTTAAATGTGCAACTGTTAAGTTTTAGGACGGCTCTCTCTCTCTCCTAAGTTGAACTGTACTATTACGTAGGTAGGTAGGTTCCACACGAAAAAATACGAAATAGATACGATTTTAAATAGAAGGTTGTGAGTTAGAATTCCGCCGATGGCTATAATTTTGTGTTGTTTTTCCTCCGTATTGACTGTGACTTAGTCATCCACGGCGAAGCCAAGGGAAACCTATATATGGCCGGTCCATGGTGTAGGGCTGGTCAGAGGGGCGCTCCAAGTGGGCCCATTTTTTATGCGCCTGGGGGAGCTGCGGAGGACGGGTTGAGTGTGATGTGACCACAACTCCCTGTTGTCTGCGGCCATGGTGGGGCTGAGGGGGAAGAGGAGTGTCATCATTTCGACGCCCTCCCTATCCTCCACAGCCGAAACGGTGGTAAGCGTTGGAGCCCGAGACCAGGTCTGTCGTTGGGAGCTGGAAGGCCTGTCGCTTTTATAAAACATAATTAGCACATAATACCTAAACACTGCATATAGCTATGTGTGTAAAGGAAGACTGGGTGCACCTGTGTCTGCGCTTGCGAACATATCACGCGAAGTTGGCTGATCTATTGTAGATCATCAGTACAATGAAATAGACATTACTGCCACGTTTAAAAACAAGTCGTGTTCACTTACGACGCTATCCGATACCAGCTTTCCTTTAAGAGCGTCGGCAAACGCCCTACCCAAGGGGCCGGTCTTGTAGATTTCGTTCGGGCAACACGCGAGTCTGTATGTGCCGTTATCGAAGCAGGTCTGGAAAAGGAGTAATGATTTTCTTAGGAGAAAAAGACGGAGACAACCCAGTTAACATAAAAACAGTGGCCCAAAGATTTTTGATGTTACATCTGTGCTATCAATCCAAAAGTGCGATCACTCAAATCAATCGTTGTTATGTACGTTCACAAAAATATGAATGACTTTCGCAGGAAGTGTGTCTTGCATGACATTAACACTAGGAACAGAAACAAGTTTGTTTTACCTAAGACTCGTTTACAATGAGTCAGTAATTCTTCAGATGGGCAATGTATACGTTTTAATGGTGGGAGAGCCACGCAGCTGTTCCCGCTGCTGAATGGGCCGGCTCGAACCGGATTAGTACCACGACCTCACAGAAA
>DWHO01004560.1:0-10980 GCA_018247575.1 Eurytides lysithous rurik
ATTGCTGCAAATATCCATGGGCGGTGGTGGTCACTTACCATCAGGTGAGCCGCTTGCTCGTTTGTCAGCCTAATCCAAAAAAAAAACCTTCTAACGTTCAAAGGCCATATAAACACCCCTTACTACTTGCTTCCAGCAAAATCCTCCATATAAAACGTGTATGTATAAATAATGTGCACCCGCCCCATTGTGTCATATGCAAACGTATGCTTCACTCACATTACAGAAGTCTACTTGACCACTTACTTTTTACTCTTTCACTTTACCGTACCTATAATTTATAGAACTGGAATAAAAAAAATTTTACGATCATTATAGAGACGTCTTATTATTTTTTCAGAAATATAATCGTTGCATTCCTTGACAGTTTATTTATAATCTTTATTTATTTATTTCAATTATTTCGCTATGTAGCTTAGGATCACAATACATGTTGTTGTCACTCCCTATTACTGTGTTTGAAAGTTTCCTATTTGTTCGACAGTAGGACTAGTCGGCAAATTGATAGGTTTCTTACCTCCATGCAACTGTCGTATGTAGACAATATTGTTTGTGTAAGTTAGATTTCGGATGTCCTTTAAAATATTACCCTGTGCACGCTCATCACTTTTATTTTGTTTAAAATATTTCCTGAGTAATATTATTATATAGTATTGTTTCAGGCGGGTACTCGTAGGATATCATCTACATAGCAATAACTGATTTGAATTCGGAACCGATGGTAACAAATAAATAAAAGGTCCTCTAAGACGCCCGTACGAAGCAATCATGAATCAATGAAAAGCGCATACATAATTAACTATATGATCAATTTCGTTTTCTATGTTCGCAAATATTATGCAGAAATATATAATATAATATAATAGAGAATAGATAAATTAAAGTTCTCCGATTGAATAAGTTAACTCGTAAATATTATAAAGTAATTTACGGCCCTGACGAATTAGGGCTGATGTAAATTAATATTGACAACCTTGACTTAAAACCATATATCATCTTGAAAGTAAAACACATGGATAATAAAAAACTAGATATTTATTTTAATAATGACATTAGGAATAAATTGCGAAATGCGAATTGCTTTGGTTCTGGGTTAGGTTGTTAGTCAGGTTGGACTAGATATAACAATTATTCATGAACTTCGTCCAAAATTACGGTGGGTTAAAAGTTTAAAATATTTTAAAAGATCATTCTATTCAAAAAATTATATTCTTTTTTTCGTAATAGTTGGAACGTTTGCCAAACATTTGATGCGTGGCGTCATTATCTCATACCATGATTGTTGGTTTTTATCTTTAAATTTCTCTCAATCATTTGCCAAAATGTTGTTGTCGTTATATGTGTCATTGTGTCGACATCATTCAAGGACACTGAATTTCGTCGGTGTTGTCACCGCAATCATCATGTCCATCGCATCGAGAAATTCTGGGCACGCAGCGTTTATTTAGACATCGTATTTCATGGGCATTGCAGGCACCTTCGCATCCAGTTGGCTCGTCGCTACCATCGCCGCAGTCAGCTAATCCATCACAGAATCTTGTTGATAGAATGCACTGTCCATTTGTACATGTGAATTGATCTTCCGGACAGTCTAGAAAATATACATACGAATAGTTATTAAACACCTTGCTGAATAATTCCAATTGTTAAAATAGGTAACTTTTTTTAATTAAAAAAGGTTATATATATCATCAGCACCTGACAAAGAAATATTGAGACTTTCTAAAAGTCATTTTCTTTATATTTATGTATTTGGCTTTTTAAGTTTGCTAGTGGGTCCGAATCTTTTAAGTATGTGTGTGGAATATGTAGGTCAATTTCATTTTTGCAATTTAAATTTCGAGATAAAAATTATTATCTCCAATGTACGCTTAGTTATTGGCAAAGCTTAGTATCGAACATGTTTTTAATACTTTAAGTTGGGCCAAATGAAAGGCAAAAGACACATGTCTATTATGTTTCCTATTCAATTATAGTAATGTTATTTGGTACAATAAACTTAAGCTTTTTATGAGAGCGCTTGTTTAAACATTTCAACTTGAAAATAAACAACGAATCATTTGTTACTTATTATTGAAACAAGGTTTTCTGTAAAAGAGCGCAATTTTACAATAAAGAGGAAGTGGCATAGGAGTGTCCGTTAGGTCTCAATAAGCGCATTCGTAACCCAGTTTCGTGAGCTGCTGAACGGTATAAGTACGATTTACATTCATTTATACCCGTGATTCTAGGTCAAATTACGAAAATAATAGCAAGTATTTTTAAACCCAACTGATAGGCTATGATGCATGATCGGAGTTATGAATGAGTAGTATAACAAAAACTTTAAATTTCAATACTTAAATAATTTTTACAATAATTAATTTGCTTTATTAGTAGTTTTGGATGTTTTTATTAAAATAATAAACTCGCTTTGAAATTTTCATAATCAATAAATATGTTTCTTAAAATATTTACATACCTGGAGTACAATTCACTTCGTCGAAACCGTCCCAACAATCGATTACACCGTCACAAAGTTTCGTATTGGAAAAGCAAGAAATAGACTGGCCACAGCGAAACTGCTTAGACAAATCGCAATCTGGAAATTATTAAAAAAAATGATGCTTTGTTAAAAAAAAAACTTAAAATTATACATATAATATAATTGATCTCAAAAAATCATATATCTGAGTAATAAATACCAATGAATCGAGTTTATAAATTTGTGTAAGCTCGAGGCTACATAAAATCAATATATACATAGTTAAAGTAAATTTGGTAGGGCCGCTCAACACACTTCTGGTGGATAACTGTCCCGACTCGTTTGGTGCTACAACCTCACGGAGAGTAAAATTAAAGTGATACAATTCGAGCATTTTGTCAATCGTTTATGAGCACAAACATCATTCATCAAAAAGAAAATCAAATATTCATATCATTTACATCACGTAAACAACTACTTTGTTTAGCTAACAATAATAGCGTTATGAATATAAGAGACAGTTATGTTTGACTAAAAATTTACCACAGTGCATTTCGTCAGAGCGATCGTAGCATTGTATGGAACCGTCACAGCGGGCGGCAGCGGATACGCAAAAGCCGTTGCGGCAGCGCCATTCTTGTGGAGAACATGTGACTTGCGATAATAGACGGCAAACGCGCACTCCGCGAGTCTTATCGACTAATTGACAAGCTTCAGTCTCTAAAGCACACAATCCGCCACATCCTGAAAGAAAATAAAACAAAATGGCCTCTTCTTTAGATTCATAATATGCTTGCGAGAATGTAACTTAGATCTGAATATGATCTATAATAATTTATTTCTTATGTAGTAACAAATGTTCAGGTTGTAAATGGTATTTTGAATTTGCACTTGAATAAATGGATCTCCAACAATGATAGAAAAGTATATTTCCTATAGAATTATATTTAAAACATCTCTACATAAGCATTCTTAATGTCAAAAGTATTTACATTGTTTTATGTTTGTAGTCTTAGTTTAGAAGATGAAGGTGTGAGTGATTAAGGTATATACTTGAACTTACCGGTTGGATCATTAAGGTCGATTGCGATCTTACAAACTGCCGTCCCGCTACTTTCTTGTAACATACAAACTTCATTGCTTTGGCACGCGCAAAATTTTTGAGATATATCTGCATCATCGACTCTTCTGTTAGCCTGTTTTATCCCATCTCTGGGGTACGTCTTTATATTCTTTCGAATTTTATTAATTATCTCAGAAACATTAGACAAACTTTTTCTTGTCGTTATAACATGCGGTTTTGTTGTTGTGATAAGGTCAGCGACCATAACAGTAGTTGTTAAAGATATTTTTGAATATATACTGGCAGTTTCTGAAGTCGTTTCATTTAATTCTAAATTATTTGTTGGCACTGGATTTGTACTTAAAATATCGGTGGCATACGTTCCGTTAATTGAAGTATAATTTACTAAAAATAAACTTATGATAACAATTGCTACAATCATTATACTTATTGAGCAAACTTGTATTTGCGTTCGTTTTTTTATTAGACTTTCAGTTAAATTGAAATCGACTATACAGCCAATTCCTTTTAAACTTTTCCGCAAACTTCCTTGGCTTAAATTATTTGAACGTGTGTTGTAAGAAGTACATCTAAACTTGTGTCGAATATTAGTGTCAATTTCTTGAGATATAGTGGGAATACATTGATTTCTATTTAAATTAGAGTTTTCACTATCGAATACGGTATTTCGAATGAAATTACCATCCTCGCAATACGATATCCTTTCTAATTCATCAAAGTTTGACTTGACTGTTTTTAAACCTAATTTGTCTTTTGGAGTTGAATATGTATTTGGATAAAATGTTTCATTAAGAGATTTTACTTCATAATTTCTTATCTTTCCTTTACAAGTAGAACAATGTTTGGTCAATTTGTTATCTATAATTGGTGCATTCAATATTGTTTTTCTCAGATTGCTGTTCGACCAAAGATGTGAACAATATAAAGATTCTAAGTTACAACTACTGTTCTCAATAACATCACTTGTCGTAGACAAATTATTTTCACAGTTGTTCGATAATGTCATTTTGTTTTAAATAGAGATATCATCTCCTCAGTAAAGGAAATATTGTATGGAGCATCTGAAAGAAACAAAAGTTTATTAATAATGATTGTGAGAAATTGTAGGATCTTCCTATATTTATTTTACATAAAAAAAGTAATGTAAAAAAATATTCAGTTCTTACTCCTTATAATATTAACAACAAGAAACTATAACAAATAATTATATCATGAATACAGTAAACATAGTTGCATCGACCATTGTGGTCGCTACCGCGCACTACCGCGAGAGATTACCTATTTATTGTCACATAAACGTTTTTTTTTGTAATGCATTATTAAAAAATAGCATATGTCACTTTGCTACACTATATAAAATTCCTGAGACTTGCTTTGTAAAATAATGATATTCGACGACAGTAAACTTTGAAAATATAATATTGATACAGATTAGCAAAATATTTAAAATCGTAAGCTCTTTTATACATCTCTCATCGCAAATATCCTGAATATCATCAACAATAGTTATTTACAGAAAGTCTAAAATTAAAATCACAGTAGTAATAAGACTAAACATAAATATTGTCCGTGAGGAAACATATTACAAATGCTTAATAAAAATACATTACGAAAGTAATACTGAAAGTATATCACTGGACACAAGTGCATGAAAAACAATGCAATCCTGAAATCCTACTTCACTTTTTTCTGGCATGTTCAAAAAAGAAAACTTATAAGTTCAAGTTTAATTGTTGTATGAAATAGTAGCCGAAAGGGTAACTTTTAAAGTGGCCCTATCTTTAACTGCTTCTTCAGTTACCACTTAATTAGTTTGTATCTTGTTCCGTTACATTCGTATAACGAATATTTTAAAATTAAGTAACACGACTCCTACATAAAAGAATTATTAGGCGGTGACGATTTATAATTCATCATCTTCATATGTGTTGCTAAAAACCGATGTTGCTTATTAAATTACCAGTAGATAAGACAACGGATGACCCATGAATCTACTTGGACATATTAGTACGCCCAACTTGCAAACAAACGTAGTTAAACCAGATCGTCTCTCTTAAGCTATTTATTAAGTATGACATAAACATAAAAACTAAAAACATTTCTAAACAATTTTAAATTTTATAAACATGTATTGTTTTAACTCGCACAACATTGAACAAACTCTTTTTTTTTATCTACAAAGGAAAATCGTTTTTCAGCTAAGACTAACGAGTCTACAATAAAAATTGGCGTGACCTTTACTTTTTAGGGCAATAGTATCACCTAACACATGCCTTGATTTAGGCAACTGTAACAACAATAAATGCAACACAATAAGAGTAATGAAACGATAAACTTACATGATAGAGATGCAATGTAACACTATAAAATGATTTTTTTCATGGTGTATGTATTGTCGGTGGGAAGATTTCATGCACGTCCGAATGTTATGCAGCCGCGTGTCGAGTATAGACTGCGGTTGCCGATGGCAACGTCTAAACAACTTTGCACCAACACCAGCACCCCGGATACCGTAAGTAACGGGCGAAAGAGAGAGATTCGGCACGCACTGTATATTAGAAGGGGATGTGAGAACGGGGTTGGCTGTGTATGGTCAAGGCTTGTGCTCGGCCAAGAGTAACATGCTGTATGCTATTATGCGCGCAACTCAATGGACAGCTGTTCGTTTAAGCACCCCCTAGTAAACCTAATAAGTGTTGTGCAGCAGGTTGAAAGCACACGGTTTATATTGAATAATTAATTGTAATCACCTTACTAACTGTATCCTACAAATGTATATACGTAGCGTTATTGTAGTATTAAACAACAGTTGAGTTTACTTTTACTGGGATAAAATAATAACAAAGTAAGAAGATCTAATTATCATTCTAACACAAAAATAGTCGTGGTGATTAAATAAAACATAATTTGTTGTAAAAAAATCTTTGTGCATCGTACACCTTAAATCGTTCGTAATATTATTGATGTCTGTTTAGTTAATTTAATATACATATATGCCTATATCAAATAAATTTTGAAACAAAAATATTATACATTTCATTTTTAACCGACTTCAAAAAGTAGGAGTTCTCTATCGGCATCAATTCTATATGCATGTTTGCTAATCGTTAACATCGGTTATGATGATTATTTTCTTTTAATGTAAAAGCTTTGTCGTAAAGTTCGGCCTATAGAAATTACTCGGATTATGCATTCCATCCCATGTCTCTAGAATAAGTAAAATAGTAAACGCAATTGTATATAACAGCCATAAACAATAGTATGTATTTTACTTCCAACCTTTTGAATACTTTCAAAATATACATGGGAACAGACTACAGAAAACTCAACAGCTTTATATTAAAACTTAATATGTTTTATATCCATCCCTTGACTTTGAAAATAAATAACAAATACTTTTTTTTATTATTAAAAATTTGGAATTACCGTTAAAATTTAATTAAGGTTACACAAGCGTGATCAGTTCGAGGCCTATTAGGCAGCTGTTATAGTTCATATCCAACGTCAGCATTAGTTAATCTGTCGGCCTCTTTGGTTAATTGGAGTTTATTAATTCTTATACGACTTTAATAAGATGACCACGTTAATTTAAACAACCCAAATGTTATTAGGCTAACACGTGTGTTTTACCTTAAAAATTCACGTTATACTTGTTAGGTTTTTTATGTTTAATAATAGATAAACAAACCAGTTAACATTTAGATTTTCCGACAATTTAATACACAAATAAACGTTACTCAGAAAGAAGACGCTATCACAGGTACTTTTCAATGAGGCGCTGCACGTATGCGTGAGAAGTGCGTGAAGAATACAAGACGTTTAAGGATTATTGAAAGAAGAAATTTATCAGCCGGTAGGGTTAATCAAGGAGTGTATGAATATTCAAACACTTTCGATTCCGTAAAAGTAAAAAAAAATCCGTGAAAGAAAAATGTATGACAACATAAAATACGTTATTTATTTATCGCTTCCACTTTAACGTTACTCGTTAATTTTAAGATCTGATTATTATATTATAGTATACGCGTATTTTCCGGCCAAGCTTTAAATTTGGAGCTATTATTATTTATACATATATATATTATTTATACATGACCGACCAGCCTTGGCCGCTCCGTGCTTTGTCTTGAATGCAGCTTGCGCCACTTTTACGCCTTCAGCACTGCCGCACTCCTAAGTTTAGCTCTACGTCCAAATGGTTTTAGCTTTTCTCGATGTAATATTTTTAATAATATTATTCATTAGATATAGCAGCAAGTGGAAGATGTACGTATAACGATATCTATCCGCCGCGTCTTTCATCTTTTGAGACAATACGAAATATAAATAGATAATTCATACTATATATTAAGTTAATTAACGAAATTGCGAAAACTATATAAACTACGAAACTCACAAGTTAATAAATGTTACTTCGCAAATCATTCAAAGGTTATGGTTAGTAGTTGAAGTATTTCAAATAATCACGCCGATGGGATAATTAATGTAATGGGTTCTTTTAAAATACAAGTGATTATACAAAAGCATCGTGAGGCTGATAAGCTGCTGAGGCGATTTCAGCTATGTTGCGTGGTGTTCACCTGCGTTGCCTCTGGCCTAGACCGCAGACCGCGGGCAGAATGCGCGTGCATATGCCGTGGGCAGCATCAGCCCGATGCAGCCGCCGAGCGTTGGGCGGTCGTGGCGGCCGACGCAGCTAGCGACACGCGACCATTCGGCGGCACAACTCTCACTGCGCGCGCCGCGTGCGGTTGTAGGCACCTCGCTCGCCCACCTTGTCCGCTCAGACCACGACGCACACCTCAGTATTCTGCGACACGGCCGCCGGCGTGGAGTGCGCGAGACCGAACCGCGCGCGGTTTCTCTCGAAATTAGTATGTGAATGCGACATTTTTTTCGTTTGTTCTACACGAAAACGGGTGAAATGTTATTTTCGTTCGCTCACTGAACGTCACAACGCGCGTTTACTTCGCACTCTTCGCGATTGAAAGCCGCTACATGAGGAACTGGCCGTCTTGACTTTGTTAAGGTGAGCTTGATGTTTTTTTTATATTGAGTTCACGCATTTTCCACTGAACTGTGACAAAATTGCAAATTGATTTTTGTTGACATTGGGAAGCTTTTTGTAACATAAATAATTGATGAATGGATTTGTTTGACACAGTGCTAATTTGAATATCACAATGAGTTTCAATGTTGAAAAGTATCAGCAATAACTTGCTTCAGTAAAGTAGACGTCCTACTTCCGATCTAAGTCCATTGTCAATCGTGTCACTTCGTTGGCATGGTTAAGTAAGTCCAACTCTTAAATCATGTTGTTCAACATTATTTAATGCTTACGATACGGTATTGTATTATTAAGAAAGTTTTTGCGAAATATCATTTACATACACCATTCAGGATGAGACGCTGAGCACTACGATACTTGTGACTTCCAAGAAGACCGTAAATAAAAATATGGAAATAAATTACTTCCATGAAAATTAAAATATAACCAAGTTTAATATTGTATAACCAAGGTATATATTTTTAAACTAAAATACAGTTGATACGAATAGAAACATAACATTTAACATACATACAGATAGTGTTTCATGCTTATAAATATATGTTGCTATGTATGTCAACTAACGGTATTTTTAATATAACCATAGAAATGAGGATAAAGTTGTATAGTGTAAATAATGACAGAATTAATACAGGTGTATAACTTATTATAAATGACTTATTTTTAGTTGTAGGAACATCAAAATGTAAATAGTTTTAATTGTATTAGTGCGGCAAATAAAACAAGCAAATACAATTAAATAGTTTTAATTGTATTTGCTTATTTTATTTATGGAGGCTTTAACAATTGCAGCAACATTAAAAAATTGGTATTTCAATTACTAAATAAAAGTCGACATTTTGTATCTAAACTCTCTTATTAAAGTTAGCCCATTGTTTATGTTTACTAACAACTAAACAACTTTTTTATAAAACCACAAAGAGCTATTCACGTGGCCTAGAGAGTTGCAGCGGTGTAAATTAGTTTTATGACATTACAATCGCAAAAATTAACATATTTAAGTATTATTGTAACTTAATTTTAAAAACCTACAAAGTGCAAAGTTGAAGACGTCGTTATTCTGACATGGCAAGTTATGCAATTGTTAATAGGATGTTGCATTAATATATTCGTTTTTTATGTTATAGCTTGGAGCCAGATAAAACATTGCGAAACACTCACAATACATAGACAATTCGCCAGAATTTTATATCTCCTTATTGTATGTATCAAAATCATACTTTTTTATTGATTGCATAAATTTTTTCCTCTATAATTGACACACGCGACATTAATATTGGTCCCTTGTAGCTATGTTTATCTTGTAAATCTACATGAAAAATCGATCTCTGGTATGCGTAATCGTATGAATATCACATAGAGAGAGCGTACTCAACTGGTCTGCGTCATTCGGCGATCTTGACTCAGTAACGAAAAAAGTGAAACCGACGTACGTTACCACCTCATAAGTAATATTTATAAGGTGTTGCTCGTTTTGAAATTTATATTTCTTCCGATACCAATTTTTTACTCCTTTTCCGCGACTTTTCTCTTCTCTCTAAACTCATAAATTTATCGACGAATCGATTTTGTTAAGATATAATTTTTTGAAATCCATAACGAAATGAATTTTGTTAAGTCTCATGACAGATTTAAAATAAAGCAAGTGTAACCGCTAACATTATTTATGTTTCTTTATACCTACGTTATATGTTACGGTATACGTTATAATAAAAGAAAAAATATAGAGCATGAACAGGATATTATTATTTTATTATAGATACCTAAAATGCCCCATATATTTTACAGAATAATTACAAGAAATAATTATATACCACTTTTTAATCGGCTTGTTTTTGAAATAACCCAATGAAAATCTCTCGCAATAAGATTTAAACAAATAAAAACTACTCCATTTTTAATCGTTGTTCAACCAAGTCATGTCTAGAAAACTTTCTTTGGCGGCACTAAAGAGGTTAACGGCGAATTTCGACGATCATAGCATAACAAATAGACCTCCTTCGTTACAACTACGTTCTATTTGTTACGTTATTCAAAAGAGGTTATTGGGTTTCAGAATCATGTCATAATTTATCATAACCGTTCATATTTTTTTTACCCTTATCTCTCCATGTTTAATATTCTTCTCTTAATTTAAAAATTAAAATGTTACTATTATAATAAAATAAAATAAAAAAATGTCCTCCCGACCGATTTCGGCCACGGCAGCCGATCTACAAGAGATCAGCCAACTGCGCGGGATATATTATAGTGCACAAGCGTTTGCGCAGAAACAGGTGCACTCACTCTTTTACTCTCATAGCCCGATGGGACGGTTAACCGACACGACCGGAGAGAGATAAGGCGCAGAGGCGGTGACATTAA
>DWHO01004561.1:0-10979 GCA_018247575.1 Eurytides lysithous rurik
GGTAGAGCCACGCAGCTGTTCCCGCTGCTGAATGGGCCGGCTCGAACCAGATTAGTACCACGACCTCACAGAAAATCCGCGTAAAGTGGAAGTGTTGTTGCTTCCGCGTTTCGTCCGGTGAGTGAGGTGGCCGGTGGCCCATCCCCTCCACCCCTCCTTTCTTCCAACCCTCTTTCAACCCCCCAACCCCCCTTAAGGGCTGACAACACATTTGCAAGTTCTGTTGCAGTTGTCCATGGGAGGCGGTGCTCGCTTACCTTTAAGTGAGTCGCTTGACCGTTTGTCAGCTTGATCCATTAAAAAAAATCATCAAAGGACAAGTTGTCGGTTCTTGGGATAAGAGTAAGATCTGTAAAGAACTCTAAGTCGTATCGGTCCGGAAATATCGCTGGCGACAACCGGTTCCACAAGTAATTTGTTCTCTCTACATCTTAAACGACTGGAGAAGGAAAAGGTCCCCACTTGGTCCGATTGTTTCTGTTTACATGTCACGCGACATCTCCGTCGATTTTGGTGGTTTTCTTTTATTGTATAAAGCTTATCGCAGAATTGTTTCCAATTTAATTGCTATGCACAGGACTTCTTTGCAAATGCCACCTGGGGTGGCAACATTGTATTGCCAGTTATTCTACTTCTTATAAAAAATAACTTACATTTTAATAATTTAGACAAGCTGAGAGAAGAACAAGAAAACCTGCAGTTCACTTTATATGTGAACGTTTGATAAATTTTTAAGTAAAAATAATTACAATAAAAAATGAGAACGTAGAGAAACAAAAAAACGGTAAGTGAAAATACCACGAATTTCTATTTTCATCGATTGTCACTCTGACAGATTAATTATCAAGGCGGCAACCCTACTCGGAACAACGTATTCGCTTAGGGCATGCCTTTAAATGTCACCATGATGTTTATTCATTACATTCAGGACGTCCTCGAGGTGCGAGTGAGGTAATTATGACATCTTCGCGCGCGATAGTAGACCGTAACCCTTTGCGATAGCGCAGTGATTTGCGTATCGTCCAATATTTACAGAACACAGTTCTGTTTATTAAGACGACGCTCCGTTTGAAATGCAACCGTATTAAATTAAATGGTATCTACTTCACAGTGATTGCGTAATGGATGCGATTATAAATAGGTCTTTAGACCTTGACGATTCCTTTGTTTATATGTCTTCTTGGAATACGTGTTACTGACGATAATGGTAAGTAGTTAAAAATGTCGGAAATGTTTTCTATTTTGTGCTTGTGTTAGCCTATTTATACCTGCTTCTATTTTAATTTAGAAATGTCTTGTGGTATTTTCGGTGCTAGAGCCACGCAGCTGCTCCAGCTGCTGAATGGGTCGGCTCGAACCGGATTAGTACCATGACCTCACAGAAAATCGGCGTAAAGTGGAAGTGTTTTTGCTTCCGCGGTTTGTCCGGTGAGTGAGGTGGCTGGTGTCCCATCCCCTCCCTCCGATTCCTCCCCCTCTCACTCCCGTCCCTACCTCTTCCTCTATCCCTGTCCCCTTCTGCTTCTTCTCTCCTCCTCCCTCCCTCACATTCCACTTTGCTAGCGTAATTACTTGGCGATAATAGCAATATAACATCCTTATTGTGGACACATCGCAGACCAGATCCTGTATTGTTATGAGCAGACGTCACGCTTACCAACAGACGAACAACATACTTGTCTCACCACTTTATCTCCTAAAAAACTATTCTTACAAAGCGGGGTAAGCCAAGCATGCATCTCCGCGTCAATCTAACGTACGTGTGTACACAGCGGCAGGTTACGGGGGCGGGGGTTTGAAACCCGTTCTCCCAGGTCCCGGTCCTTGTTCATTCACGGATCACTCGATTGTTTTTATTGACATTCATTCGGATAAGTAGACGACGAGGAAGTTTGAAGCTTGTTAACGGTCGATTCGCCTTCGGCTTCGGTTGCGAGTTCAATTCCGGAATAGTGCTTGTAAAGGCCTATTTGAATAAATATATTTTGATCTTATTTGATTTGATAATAACTAAGATTTTATTTTATTCATAAGGATAACTTTTATCGTGGTAAGACTTTTGATGGGTTTACCTGTATAGTTGTTTATTCTACTGCTAATAAGTATCGTTCAAACTTTTCCGTGATCCGGCTTGAGGGACAAAGTTTTCAGAAAAATCAACGAGTTGGCTAACTCAATGACCTATTTCTCCGAGTGATGACCAATGACCATCTTAGTTCAGGCGCTCAGCTTGTTCGTACATGCCTTATATCTAATAGAACGTTATGAATACTTAGTTGCCTGTCAACTATTATTTCCGCATATACAAATAACTCTGAAACGAGACAAACAAGACGTAAAAGTAAATAATCGGACGAGCTTCATAAAACGTAGCAGACGAATGAATATACTATCTTTTTGCAATGGCGGTACTGCCATACAAGCCCAAAAGCCCTACTAAGGAGTAAAATGTATAAATCTTAACTAGCGCATAATTCCTGCAACAATCAAATTTAAAAATAAATTATTCGGGAATTATTAAGAAAATTATGTGCTAATTAAGATGTATAAATTTTACTCCTTAGTAGGGCAAGCCGGGGTTTTGGGCTTGTATGGTAGTAGCACCACTGTCTATTTGTGTCAGAAAAAATGTAGAATGCAATATATAATAAACTCCCAGAACGTCTCTATTCGAATAATCCTAATTAGAAGATTATATTCGATACCCATATAAACATGTTCTTTTTTTCAATTCACTAGACCACAATTTTACAAATGGCGATTGGTAGTACACACTTTCTCGATGCGGGCGCAACCTTGTTCTGTGAATTAACATAGCGAGTGCGGCGAGCAAGGCCGGCGTCGAAACCTCAGCATACGTAAATGGTAAATAAATTATTTACAACTAAGTAAAATTATAAAATCTCCCTCCACGAAACCTCGCTTTGAAGCTATAAACGCCAAATACGAATTACAGACATCAAAGACGCACAGCCGCTTTCGAATTTGGAACTTGTTTAAAACGAGAGCACTTTAATACACAATTTCCACGCTCTACTAATTGTTCGGAAATTTAAATTTCCGATTTATCAACGCCGCCGCGTTACAATGAGATCAATTCGAATAAAAACTCAAACTTGCTCTGCCGGCCATTAATACCAGCGAGGTGAACAAAATAACTTATTGACTGCATAAAGAAGCGGACTAATAAAGACAAACTTCATAAACGTCCATATTTGAATAGCCGCCGGCCGAGCTACCGTGTGACCTTATTTCGCGCCATTGTGAGACCGACCAATCAGATGACGGCTACAGATATTGAGGCGTTGTCATTGGTCAAAATCGAATATCGCGATGCACTGTTTTATTTCAGACGGTGTATTAACCGATCGTAATAATTCCACGGCGGTCTTCCGTATTAATACCAATTTATGTATTAATACTGCCTCCGTGGCCTAGTGGTATAGGCCCGCGCTTTACAAAACGGAGGTCGTGGGTTTGAATCCCGCGGAGAGCAATGACTTTGTGTTGTTGTTTCTTAGTTGGACCAGGGCATTACGGGCTGATCATCCGATTGCCTGAAAAGTAAGATGATCTATGCGTCGGATGGGCATGTAAAAAGTCGGTCCCGGCTTCTTGTCGACGTCATCTAGCGGTGCCTTGGAGAAGTCGTTATTAAGAGGACGGTTTAATGTCACCGCCTCTGCGTCTTATCTCTCTCCGGTCGGGTCGTTTATCCGTCCGATCGGGCTATGAGAGTAAAAGGAAGAGTGAGTGCATCTGTGTCTGCGCAAATATTTGTACACTTTCATATATTCTGCGCACTTGGCTGATCTCTTAAAGATCGGCCGCCTTGGTCGGAATCGGTCAGGAGGACATTACTATCACTCCATAAAGAAATCAATGGCATTCTCATCAAACTTCGTAAACAATCTTAATTTGCTCCAGAAACAATTCAAATCCAGTTAATTTAGATCAAATTACCTAAAGCGGTTTCATTACGTCCAAACTCTACAACGCGTGAATTAGTAAAAGTTAGAACATAATGGCTGTTTCAAATTCACTTCGTGTGATGTATCGGAATATCGAAACAATGCAAGAGTTTATCCATGGATAAATGTATTTTTTAATTTATTAATGAATTTAATAATTATTATTAATTAATTCATTTGTTAGCAACACATAAAAAACTCTCGCACCATTAAGAAGGAAAATGTGCATATTATTGAACTATATGAGTTCATAATAAACGTGATTTCAAAATGATACAGTCTTACATACAAAACGGCTAAAAAAAATAAATTAAGTAGTTAAAATCGGAGCTGACACTTTTTACCCAATTGTGCAAGCTACGGAGGTTTATTATACCTTTAAGTATGTGTGTACGCGTCTATGGATGAATTGTGCGTTAGATTAGGTATATATATATATACATAAATGTATAAAAAATAGGACTTCCGTTCAGCTTTCCACACCCTGTTAAATTCGTGCGCTAAAGCTCTCTGTTGCACGACGGCAGGTGCGTACTCGCGTAATGGTGTTTTGTTATATTTCAATCTAGTGAAGATGTGAATAATGGAACTTTTCGATTGACGTCAGAAGAGGCTTTTATTTATTATAATGATTCCTTCTGTTATCCGAATGTGTAGTATATAATGTTAAAACGACTTAACAATTCACGAGATTAATCGCGTTTTACAGATAAATCGGCATAAGTCTCGTAAAAACGACGTCGTTGTTAAATTACCTCATGTCTATGGACTCTATAAAGTGTTTGAAACGACAAAAATTTAAAGAACTAAAATAAAATACGAATAATGTGTTTACGGTGCTAGAGCCACGCAGCTGCACCCGTTGCTGAATGGGCCGGTTCGAACCGGATAAGTACCACGACCTCACACAAAATCGGCGTAAAGTGGAAGTGTTTTTGCTTCTGCGTTTCGTCCGGTGAGTGAGGTGGCCGGTCCATCCCCCTCCCTTTCCTTCCTCCTTCTCTACCTCTTTCTTCATCCACTAGGGCTTCTCCCTATTGCTCCCTCCTGTTCCCTCCCTCTTTCAAAAATTCCCCTCCTTAAAGGCGGGCAACGCATTTACTAGTTTCATAGTGCTGCAAATGTCTATGGGCGGCGATGATCATTTACCATCAGGTGAGCCGCTTGCTCGTTTGTCAGTTACAGTATTTCATTAAAAAAATCGCACAAACACTCGTGCACTATGATATTTGCACCGCAGTTTAAACTCTTTTCCTCTCTTGATTTGCTGCAATGGCCGAAATCGGCCTTTTGGACATTATTTACTTAGGAGAGTGAGAGAGTTAATTAATAATTGTGACGTTTTACCGCATCATAGCACTGACTTGTGTAAAGTATCGCAGTGATATAATGACCCACAATGTCAGGTTATCTGCGTGTAATAAGAATTTATCAGCATAACTATATAGACAAAATCTATATAGTTATGCTGATATTTTATTACGACTGTACTTAATACTTTATATAACAAAAGTGAAATGGAAAAGGCTGATTTAAAAAAAAAAGTTCTATATAATGTACACAAATAACTACAAAATCGGAATTTCATGCGTAGTAGAACGGGAAATCGTTTGTGACTATTTCTTGAATATTAGTTTTCTATATACGTAAATTAATAATCATCTACACCTCCACCTGCCCTCTCTCCCACTCTTATCCCCGCTCCTACCTCCGCCTCCATCCTCTCCCTTCTACCTTCCCCATCCCGCTCTTTCTCTCCTCCACCGCCCTGCTTCTTACAAAAGCTTCTCCCTTTAATGGCTGGTAACGGATTTGCAAATTCTGAATTATTGCAAATGACCATGGAAGCTGGTAATCGTTTACCGTCAGGTGAGCTGCTTACTCGTTTGTCATTCTACTCCGTATAAAAGGAACAAGTCTTGACATAATTATTCAAAGACTTGGTTTATTATTGTTATAAGTTTACGAATATTTCACTTACGACTTAAAGGTTCAGTAAAAAAGGATTTATGTTAAAAAGGTATGACAGCAGCGCCACACTTTCTTTGTCTAAAAATTAATTATAGAGCACTGATGAGCAAAAGTTTCCTCTGTATAGACGGTATATGGAAAAACTCAGCCACGCGGTTCCTGGGCAAAATTGGCAGACTTCACACATCTTGAATGTGTTTTATTTTCTTTCCTCGGATATACGAATATGACATTGTGCTCGTATGTAAGTAACCTTTGAGCATCTCAGAAACAAGATCAAACACTGTTAATAAGATAGCAAGCAATTCTTTAGTAATTGGATTAAATTAAGGCTACTCGAATTTATTCAATTAAAATAAGCTGAAAACGGAGCCATACCATAGCTGATATTAGAAATAAAATGACGATTATCTAATATGTTCTGTTAGCACTAATGATCACATTGGACAAGTGATGAAGCAGGATAACTCTTTTTAAAAATCCACCCCCTGTAGTAAAATAGTGTTGACAGTTATCATGCTTCTGAGCAATAATATGCAAGCGACGTTTTGCTTTGTAGGGCATTCATTCCTTAAAGAAAGTAAGTATTAGTACGGTGATAGAGCCATGCAGCAATTCATCCCCTGCTGCTGAATGGACTGGCTCTAACCGGGTACCACAACCTCACTGATCGGCATAAAGTGGAAGTGTTTACGCGTTTCGTCCGGTGAGTGTGGTGGATTGCGGCCCACTTCCCTTGTTTCTCCTCCCAAAAATTCACACCTCAAAGGCTGGCAATGCGTTTGAAAGTCCTTCGATATTGCCATATCCATGGGCAGCGGTGATCGCTCACCAGCTTGAGCTGCTTGCTCGTCTGCCTCCTACTGCACATATAAAGTGTTTCGACAAAAACTTATTGCTTTTCTATATGTATATCTATCTTCTTACATCATGCAAATCATGCATGAATTTACTTCAAACTTCTTCGTCAAATGGTTAAACTTCTACATCAAAACGAATATAAATTAACCTTACATATTTCGATAAGGTCGAGTCCACTATTTCAAATTTAGCAGCTTGTGCCAAATAACCGAGAAATGTATTCCACGGAGACCAAGGCATATTTTCACAAAGCACACGCTCCGTTCCCAGAGGCGGGCGTAGACAATATAGCGTCAGTTCCATCGATCTAGAATGGTCCTGTTCTCACATATAAACTGACACAAAACAAGCCTCAAATTGCCTCGATTGCATATGAGCTTAATTTAGAACAAGTACTACGAAGGCGGAATCTTTATTATTTATGAATACATTTTAACTATTCTTTTTTTTTTAACATTTTCAACATTTTAAAGTAAATCATTTTGAAGTGATAATATTGAATTGGTACTATGCCTCGCGAAGTAGGTAATAGATTTTTAGATTATGATTAATGTAATGATAACATCTATTGTAAATAATGCTTGTTGTAAGCAAATATTGTATTGTAAAAAAATCGTGTTAAATATTTAATTTTGAAATCGAAATTTCGCACGCAAAGGAGACTTTATTAAATTCAGGTGAGTGAAATCTCGACAGCTAAGCAACTGCCACATTCATGTTATGTCAAAGGGAAGCAATCGGTGGTAAAGAGAAATGGGCACGCATGCGTCGGTGGATAATTACCAAAATTATACTACCTTAAAATGTGTTTTCATAAAAAAAAATTATCTAACATCATTTTTTATTAAAACTTTTTAACACAATACAAATGGCGAATAGAGCTTTTTTTATAGAAGCTAATGTTTGATAATAAAAAGAAAATAAACCTTTCTAATCTCATTTAAAATCTTAATACCTCATGATTGTACAATATTATAAACTGAAGTTCAATCTAATAGTGAAAAATCTAAACTTTAAATAAAATCAAATATCTAAAAATATAAAGTGAGATACTTTACATAATTTTTGTCTAAGTTTTCATCATTAATGAAAATTTTCGTTCGACTACTTACTGGTCTTGTGGGAATAAACGACAGTGACGCTCACCTGGTAAGTCTAGATCGCTTATGAATTCCTCCATATCCACAAGTCCCTGGACTGAGCTGACTATGAGGAACGCTACTAAAATCTGCATAGAAATGCTTCCTGTACGCGCCTGCGATGACAGGAGCACAGTAGTACACGATGACCGCATCATGTATCTATTCACCTTAACCTCAGTACGCGAACAACTACATACTAACCTAAACTCCGGGAAAAGTTAATCAACCTTTAAACCTTCGATAAGCGGACAGTCCGCACACATCACTACTAATCATAAAATGATTTTAAATTACTACCAACACTCGGTCACGTCTCTTCACAGATGAACTGTGCTCGCACACTTCGTATATGTTTATAAGTTCGCGCTCGGAACACGTGTTCGGGGATAAACAAATCGAGATAAGATCTATACGGTACGAGGCGTGCGTACGTCGCCGCGCCACGGAGCGCACTGATCGAAAACCGATAGGGCCCGCGGAAACAATCCGCGGGAAAGAAAAGCGTTCCGATTTCGAATTGTTTCGAAATTCGAAAACAACCATGGCTATGCATTCGGCCGGTATTGTCATGATGCTTTTATGTAGTTGTATTGCGTCCACCTCTACAGACTTCGAAAGAAATATTACAAATGACTCTCACTTTTGCTTAAAATTCCATTTAAATCTTAAGGTATATAGTTATATACTCGCGCCACGATACTAACCTCCTTGCGGGGATGGCTAATTATTTCGGTCAACATAATTTCACTGTAAGAATTTCGTGAATTTCCCCAGGGGACGACCGAAATGTTGACTTTTCGTGACTAGCGACTTTCTGGAAGCCTTTTTGAGGATATGTGAAATTAAAACGAGGATCTTAAACGTTAATACGTCAACGTTCATTTCTTTTAAGCTGTAAAGGAACGCGACGAGCAAAATTTACCATTAGGCGCACCTAATGGTAAACGACATACTAACTCACGATACCAGCTAAACTCAGTTTTTTTTACTGTACAAATGTACAATAGCTTGGCTTTACACTATGACAGTCAAAAGATATAAGATGGCATAACATCAACAAATTGTGCCTGATTAAAAAAACAAAACTCATTCATTTAAAAATTACTTCTTACTGACGTTTCGAATATCATACTATTATGTTTGCTTGAATTCATGCTTTATTTAATAATGAATAGTGTATGTGTAAACACACGGTAGCAGTACCAGTTAAAAGTTTGATCATGACCCTGATCAAAGAACCTTTTTAACTATTAGACGATAGTTAGTTACATTTTAGGGACTTTTATGAATTTCTATAATTCTATTTACTTAAATGTTATTGTAACAAATATAAAGGACTTTGAAGAGAAGTTTCAGCTTTCTGCATTTCACTATTATATTATACTTATGTTTATCGGTAATTAAGCATAATAATTATGCTTTCTGTATTATATTTACTTAAAGTTATGCTTGATGTGCCAAATTCTCCTTCTCCGCTGTGTGCTTAGCAGATTAAGAAGGGGCTTTAAAACTTTTTCATAGTGTGTTATTATATATTAAGGTTTTAATCTTGTGTATGGTGTTAACCCCAGTACGTGGTTTAGCTGTAGGTATGGCGTTCGCGAAAGCAAGGCCTCTTGTGTATATTTTCTCGATCAGGGAATCGAGAAGGAGCTAGTGTTCCATCCATATTTTGGATTAAAGTGTCAGAAAATTGTGCTCTCAGTTTTTAGGATCTAGTTCCTTATTGGACATCTACGACGATTAAGTTGGATTTTTCTTATCTTAAAGCAATTAATCGCTTATCTCTGTTCCACTGACAGGTAGACTGGCAGAGAATTCTTCAAGCATTTTGGCAACCCCTATATGATGATATTTCATTAATGAGATGGAGAACTGACAGTCTCCGTTAGTATATTTAGTATGCAAAAAAACAAGAAACAATAAGATGCATTAATTATGGAATTAAGCAGTTTATCAGAACCAACGGCATATGAAACATATACAATTAGGCAATAATTTGATTATTTCTGATGAATTAAGTGTCGTCATTAAATATTTATACACTCCTTAGAGAGAAAAAAACATGTGTGACTAAAATATAAAATATAAAGAGTACTTCACAACAGCTAAAAAACTATTAAGCTATATCGTAGCCGTTCCTTTAAATTAAAAAATGAAGCAAATTTTAAATCACATAGTTCAGCAATTCTTGAGATTTATGTTGAAAAAGGCAAGACACCTGCTGCGTCCGCTAGTAATTAACAATACAATATTAAGTGTTGAAAAATAAATAAATAAAATAGATAAAATCCTCGTAAAAAGTTTTCTTTTTCTGATTTATGAACATTTGAATATACTGAAAAGGTTCTAGTCTTCAAAGACTATAGACAAATAATACAATTTTTCGATAATTATGATTTGATAAATGACATGTTTTTAATTAACTGGATAATCGTACCAATATACTTTGAAATGTATTCACCTGTTTCTAATTTTTATAAATAACGCGTGAAACATTTAAATTTCCACAAACCCCTTTTCTACAGACTGTAACTTGGCCAAATTTACTTCTCCACGAGTGCCTTAGGGCTTTAAAGCGGTACAAAGTTTTCTCTTCGCGTTAATACGTAGGACATATAGATATGCGGCGAGAGAAATTTCGCTTCAACAGAGTGCCTCGTGACACCTTTCGTTTTCTTTGTAAATAAAGCATTAAATGGAAGCATATTTCATATTTTCATTGATTCATACCACGAATATATTCATTGCATACCACGAATTACGCCCAAGCTAGGAAATAAAAGATAGACAAACGGAAACGTTCGCTATCCAATATCGAGCAGCGACAAAACATGGCCCCGTCCAGTGTCAACATTCCATCGACCGCGCAAAACGTCACTCTGTTTATTCGTGAGGACGGGTGATTTTTTTTTATGTTGTAGACTGACAAACGAGCAAGCGGTTCACCTGGTGGTAAGCGATTACCGCCGCCCATGGACATTTGCAACTTTACTGAAGTTGCAAATGCGTTGCCAGTCTTTAAGGGGGTAAA
>DWHO01004562.1:0-10978 GCA_018247575.1 Eurytides lysithous rurik
CCGTGTCCGGTGAGCACTTGTGTCAGCCTGAAGGTGACGTGCGCATATCCCGTCGTACGTAACCAGGCTTCGAAGCTTTACGATACGTTGGCGGGAGCTTCATGGCTCTTTGAGCCGCTCGCGCCAAACCTCCAAAGCACGTTTGCGCTCCTGCGCTCGCAACTCCCGCATCCAGGGGCTCGGCACCAGCTTAGAGCAGGTGTAGGCGGGTAGACCCGTGCATCCTTTTCCGCCAGAATGTCCAATGGTGGAAACCGAGCTAGGATAGTGGCCGCCTCAAAGGATGTTGTCCATATCCCCGTGCGATTCTCATGGCCATTTACCGCTGCGGGCTATAGAGCTTAGCTCTGCAACGTTGGGCGCCTGATAATCATTTAGACCATACAGGCGCACCGTATAGGGCCATCGATCTCACAACCCCCGCGTAGAGGCGGCGGACTCCTTCCCTGGGGCCCCCCTACATCTACATGATATAATTCGATAGAAACTTAACATTTCCACAGATTCGGTTACCCTATAAGGCTTTAATGAGTCGCATATATTAAAAGACTAAACATTATTCAACTTAAGACATACTACAACTATTACATATAATTGTTGTCGGTCAAGTAGAGATTTGCTTTAGTAGTCAGGAAAGTGATGAGTAAAGCTCATTGATGTTATCATGGCTAGATATAATGTTTTCCATGCCACTACTATCATTCACCTATTCATTGATAATTTTTAAACGTCTTTATGATTACAACTGTATCAACAATCCTGTAATCCCCATGAAATATCATAAATATATCGTTTCAAATTATAGAAATAAAGAAATTTTTGAAAATATGTAAAAATAGATATATAAATAGAAATAAAAAGAAACAACAACGCCTTTTAAATAATCACAATAAACGTAGTATACTGGTTCTCACGTTCATTCTTACGGTATGATGATAAAACCTCGACGCCATAATAATCCCATTATCGCGAATTTGATGTAAATCCGCTCGTCACAAATGGGACAACTGCGAATCCCGCAGCTGCCATAGCATGCGCGCGCACAGGTGTTGTAACAGACGGACGTTCCTCACCTTTGCGAGATTTATATTGTCATTATATGAAACGATCTTGTATCACTCTCGACGAACAAATAATTTAGTGCCACGAAATGTACCACTTATATGCTAGATTTATCTTATTAGGTCTAAATGTAGATTTAGAAGTATCTTATATTATCAATCTAACGCTAAGTACTAAATAATACGCGTTAAAATAAACCTACTATTTCCTCAGATAAGAATTTTTTTAATAAATGTCAGAAAAAAGGGAGTAATGATTCTTATTCCTGATATAATTATATTTATTTACCAACTAGCTATTTAAGTATACAGCAACAAAAAATTATTATTTTTAATGTTTTATTTTTAAAAAAATAACGTATATACTAACATTATGTATATATTCCTTTCCATGAGACATCGTGAATTCTAAATTTATTACATTCATCACTTAGCAAATTCTTAACCTAGTTATTGTTTAGCTTTCTTATAAACTAAACTACTGAAACAAAGTTGAATATTTATTTTTTGTGTTTTACTATTTATATTTTGCATCAAAGGAAAATATAGCATTGCCGCTTCTCGAAACAGTTTAGCAGTCTTTACGCATAGAGTAGTAATCGTAAAAATTTAAAATATAGAGTGCGTGTCAACAAAAATATCAAATTACCCCACCGATGAAACCCCTGTCCAAATATTTAGAATCGTAAAACCGATTTAACTTTAATATATAGCGCAATACGCGGCACTTAATTTGTATTCAAGCCGAATGCGGGTCATAAAAAGATTACGTTCGTCATTTTAACTTCTTTTGTTGGAAAATGAAAAAGCACGCGGCCGCTTAGAGAACACGTCACGTACGAATGCGCCATAATCTGTGCCTTCTATAAATTAAAAATATACCACTTAATAGGTTACGACAGTTTTTTGGCGTGTCAGTGTTAGTAATAATGTGGACGCGGTAAAAAATTACGCGCCAACAACCTTGTCGTTTGCCTGCTCCGAGCGCAAATTTTTCCTAAGTGGCAAAGTACGTTACGTTTATCTCCTTGAATGCACTCCATCAAAGACGCAATATACGGCATTTGAATATGAAAAGCAACGCGCGGATAGTAAAAATCAAAAATCGATTTAGCCCAACAATGAGAAAGTCATCAAAATCAATTTACGACCCGATAGGAAATAGCCATGGCCTGTCGTAACATAGAGCGCTGTACGAATGCGTGTTATAATCCTAAACGCCACCGATGAAACAAGAGTATTTACGATATTATGACAATAAAAAATATTCATTGAAACAATAGGTGAGTCGGAGCCTACAATAAATTCTGACACGGTCCATTTATCAAGCGAGATAATCATCGGGAGGCTGCCCCGGCGATTGTACACGGGGTGAAATTCTTCAACTATTAATTCGTGTTAAGTCTTCGATTCATATTCATAATTTCTATTTAAAATACGGTTTCTTATTCACAAACTACGCTTACCTTATATATTCTATTGACACATATGGGTTCGCAAAACACTTAAATAGTCAAAGTGGCTTATTTTTGTTTTTATATCTCCGATTTCAATTCTATATTTAAACTTCGGAAGTTCGTGATTCTTAAAAAAAAAACAATTCTACACATGTACACAATGATGATACATAATCATCGCCTACATGAATACGTGCCTCAAAACTTGGGGTGGAACACATATGTGTTGGGGCCGAACGAAATCCCCTTCCGTGTGGGCCGATCGCGTGGCTTTACAAATCAACTACAATGTCGAGTGGCCAATAGCCACTGCCGCCGACTCCTCCGCGCGGCTTCTTCACACGCGACCAGGCGCGCCACTCCATTTCACTTTTACGCCCAATTATTCGATCTATTATCTTCATATAAACATTCTTATTTACGACGCGCACATCCTCGCCTCGGCCGCTTTTATCGGCACTAAAGTATGATATTACGCATTAGTAAACCTTTCACATCCGAATGCATATCATCATATAACCCGGGATTCGGTTTTGGCGGGCGTTTTGTATTTCGAGATGCGCTGATGCGATATTTTTATGACGGCATAAGTTATAGCGGCAGTACGGTCTTCGTGTTATGGCCTTTTGCCACTTTGTTCAGCTACTTTCGGGGATCGTGACCTGCGTGTTGATATATTTTAACAACGTTTTAATATCCCCAAAACTAATTTACAGCGCCTCAGGCACCGTCAGCGAGGTTCATCTTGGATCTTTGTGAGAAACCTAAACGTGTATTTATTAAGTCGTCATTTAATGGGCAAACATATTATTTTTACTGTAGATGTATCCTTATATTTGCAGACCTCTAAATGGTCGCGAAAAACTTTACCTTGCCTAGACAGAAATGTTAGTATTAAAAAATATGTACTAAAGCTCCATTAAACCTTACTAGACGTTTTTCAGTTAATGAACAAAAAAAAAGTAATGATGATTGATGCTTATAAGTATAATAATTTGGTACAATCCTTCTATATTAGGCAAATTAATTATACACCCCGTTAAATGATATCGCTACTGCGCTGTAGGAAGTTCACATTTTATATATTTTTTTTAATCTTAAGGTCTTATGAAATTAATTCTATATATACGATTTATTAACTTCTTTAACTTCTTCATATGACAAATACCGAACACATCAAAAACACAAACACAAAAAGAAATATTATAACAAACCATTTTCTTAAGAATTTTTATTTTAATATAATGTTGTAGACCTAATTAAAAGATTATAAAGACTAAATAAAACTCCATGTAATTTCCGTTATATTATAAATAACAAATAACAAACAATGTAAATGAACAATAAATTGTACGCCCCGTGTATTTACATAAAAGGGTTGGGATGTAAGTCTTTATTTACAGAACAAAATTATTAAATTTTAATATACGTCAAAATAAGCTCATACCGTAAAAGCTCTGATATATGCTCGAACTCTTTACATAAGCTTTGAATTCGTCGTGAAAATATCCAACAGTGACCACAAGAGCAAAATCACGCACCTTGAGAGTCATACCCTCGCGTTTTAATGTTTACCACAATATGAATTTCATTTGAACAAAAATTATGACCTTACTGCTATATTTTTTTTAATTATTAGTTATATATAAACAATTCCTTTTCTTTCTTTTTTCCTTTTTGAAAAAAAGAAGCTGCCCCTATTGTAAGACAGAAATTTCTTCTATTATAAGAGTGTTTTGCATACATAAATTTTTCACGGACAAACGCCCAGATCCGAAACATCTGGGCGTTGGCTAGAATTTTTGCCCCGGACGAGAATTCAACCCACGACCTACGATGCCAATAGCTTAGCATCTGCGCCAAACGGTCATAATATTTAATATCAATTATAAATATAATGTATACAAATCGGTGTCCACCTCTCAGTCAATTATTAAGTGATTGGAAACTATCTTCAGATTAGCAGACAATCAAAAATTCATTTAGAACAAAAATTACGCCCTTGTCTTAATCATTTATTAAATAGTTGAATGGAAGTATCTTCGGGCCAATAATTTCCAATAACCAGGGCATCCCATAAATCATTACGCAACGTTGAAACATGGTATCGTTTAGTTAATGTGCCAGAGCGGCGTTTCTCGTAAATTAGGCGACAACGCTGGCCCGTCTCGGACTGGTTTGTGGACAATGTCCTCTCTTGACGGCCCCCGCCTCGTTTGATACCAACTATCCCACACTCTACGCGGCGCCGTGACCTCCGCTTTGTTTTACACCACATTTGATATTAACAGGGAGCTGCTTTGTTGAAAAATTTTAAATTTTCTCGGCCGTTTCTTTTCCGGTTTTGTTCCCTTTTTAATTACAAACTGTCTGGCGATATGCGTAGTTTTGCTGTCGGTAGCTAAGTAGTATATGTATCCAGTGGCGGTACTATACCATACAAGCCCAAAAGCTCAGCTTGCCCTACTAAGGAGTAAAATTTATAAATCTCACTTAGCACGTAATTAACGAATAATTTATTTTTAAATTTGCGCGTCGCGGGAATTATGTTCCCATTAAGATTTATAAATTTTACTCCTTAGTAGGGCAAGCCTGGCTTTTGGGCTTGTATGATAATACCGCCACTGTATGTATCAATAAAACGCCTTTTGGTTTTTGCCTTAAAAATAATGTGTAGAAGAACTGACACTTATAATTTCATAACTATATTACTTACAAATTAAGTGTTTTCAGATTAATTAGTATTTGACTACTATCCCACTCAGTGGAAAGTGATTACCGTTCAAGCCCATTTTAGCATACAATTTAATCATCCCTTATAAAGGAAAGTTTATTTGGAAAACTGTCGCAAAAATATGTTTCCCTCTGTTTTTCAAAAGAATGTGATTGTGTAACCAAAAAAAACATGACTGTGTAATAACATAGTGTTTTTTACGAAATCACCTGTACCCACTGCTGAATGGGCCGGCTCGAACCGGACAAGTAGGTACCATGACCTCACAGAAAATAGGCGTAAAGTGGAAGTGTTTTTGCTTCCGCGTTTCGTCCGGTGAGTGAGGTGGCCGGTGGCCCATCCCCTCCTTCCTCTCTTACTCCCCTCTCTACCTCTCCCTCCTTCCTCGCCTCACCCCTCTACCCTTACTCTCGCTCATTTGCCAGCATATTCGATAAAAAAAAATCTCTAAGCCGCTTACTCTGGCTAACGATATGATTACCGCTGCCCATAGACATTCGCAACATCAATGTCATGAAATCAATTTCATAATTTTTTTTTAAAATGCATTAACCGACTCCGTATAAATCCTACTTAGTTTTAAGCACATGTACGCGGTAGTGTGAATGAAATTCCTGAGGAAACCTTAACCTTCTGTGGTAGCCTTGCGATATACCATTTACAACAAAAATACGCATATTTAGGGAGAACTCAAAAACTACTCTTCAAATCTCGTTAAAATCTATAGGGACCACACCAGCTTTCAAATATAATAGGAATCATCAAATTCGTTACACCCAGTAAAAAGTTTAAGAGGTAACACACATAAAAAAAAAGTCGAATTCAGAACCTCCCCTTTTTTATAAGTCGGTTGAAAAGAGTACCATTTTTATAGCGGGGAGAAACACAGATACTTCAACTTCACGTCGATTTTCTTTTCCGTTCAGTCGTGGTAGTTATCAGGTTCAAGCCGACCCATTCAGGAGCACTTGAAGCTACTGCGTGGCTCGAGAACCGTGAAATTTGGAAAAATTAATTTAAATATCATATCTAGAAAGCTTATTCTTAATTTTCTCTACTTATACTCTCACGATGTTACACATACTTCACAGCGTTTATGGTCCCATTATCACTGCGACCATTAAAAATAAAACGTCATGTAATTCGTTGCAATTTATGCTTAATCTAAGTTATAAATACTTTACCACATTTATATGGATATTTTATTTCTATTGGAATAGCACGTAAATAAACCTATAAACTCTGTACCTAACAACTTTAAAATTCTTGCTACGTGACGGCCAAATGACGTTTTAAACACAAAATAGGGTAAACGATAAAACGCACGCTCGGAGGTGACTTTCGCAAATTATTAAATATTACAAATTGGGTCGTAAACACAAAAGTCATTTTGTTTCCTCCCAATAAATTCGCATCGGTTGACAGATAAAGAGCGCCGCGGCGATTTACTTAGAGTAAAGGCTTCGCCGCTAATGTCTCAATTTCGAGAAGCGACCTACGTCGATAGGCAAACACGCCGCCCACCGTAGTTTCCCACTGGGTGCACCCAGGTGCTTGACGACTGGTCGCCCGATAGCTGCGACGGAACGCAATAAATTAGGTAATTAAGTGACAACAAAACTGCGAGAGATCGCACTGTAGGTGATACGAGGGCCCATGCACGGAATAGCCCCCCGCTGCGGAAAGACCTCACTGAGCGGTAGGTAAAGGTATATTGAACACTGCTGTCACATCACACCGCCTTTGTTCACCCAAATCTCCCATCCCGTTCGCACTCGTTTCGAGAAAGGCAGAAGACAGGGACACGAGATCGTCGGCGCGCCCTTTGCGTCGCGTTCATCATTTTTCACGTCTTATTCAATAACTCGCTGCGTAGTCGCCGAGATAGTGATCGAGTTTTGAAATATTTCGATGGGGGCAGCGATACATTCCCAAGGATATGGTGTTACTTCGCGTGCGGAATGCCGATGGTGCATTGGCATGGTTAGGTACACGCTAGAATGCGTTTCGAGGCCATCACGCCGCTTGACGACCGCTCCGCGAAAAATGTCCGCCCGATGTTCGATGCATGAAATGAATTTGTTAAGAACAACAAAGGAGTGAATTATTAGCGTGTAACAACTTCGTAATCGTCTCGTGTACTAACCCCGTTTTGATTGAGCGCCCGAGAGGATAAAAACCCGGATGTGTTGCGCGAAAAATTTAAGTGAGTTACGTTAGGTACATGAATGAATCACCTAATTCTTTCGTTTACATCGCTGCGCGCATTATGCGGCCGACACAGAAGCGTCAAGGCGTTACAAGTCCCGTGTAATGTCGTTTGCTCGCAACAATGTGGCACCGCGTGTTCGAAAACCCTTTGTCAGCGGGATAATGGGGCCCGAAACTTGGCTCGGTCCGCCAATTGTCCGAATGATTACGCGCAGTCGGCTACTTTAACGGATTATCGTCTTTGTTGCGGGAAAAGGGGCGACGGGCCTCTAGTGCTGTTTATTGAATAGTTTACGAAATCAGGTACAGTTACATCCATTGAGGGCCCGTGCAGATGCTAATCTGTAAAACAAAGTGGTCGGTGTTGCAAACTTATGCGAGTTTTTGCGCCCCCGCCTTATCTTGCGATCTTACGCGCGAATAATCGTCACGGCTGCGGCTTTGGTCGAACGAATCTTTATAAAAGCTATTTGTTGATACAAATGTTCTGTTATCTGCTTCGCGTGATTTAAGGCTCCATTTTGTCTGCCTCAAAAGGGTATAAGCGTATAATCGTTTAGGATTTTAAGTGTTTGAAAATAAAACATCGTGGACGGCTTGCGGTGACCCGTTTAAAGGTAATCGATTTTAAAATAAAACGTATCATAATGATTTGTCGATATTAGCACAACATTTTTAAACGTTTTCCTCTTTGCTTTCTGTTACACGTATTCACTATTATATCACATTATTAAATAAAACAAATTTAAGGAGTTTTTACTGATGTTTCGTGTTCGCGAACACGCGACAGACCGAGATGGTAAATGTCAAGCGATTTTTTTATAATTTATTTTTGGTCCGATCTATACGGGCTGCCATTCTTATGATCTTAGTAATAGTAGTGCTTAAGCTGAACACCAAGAGGTGTTCTCGGATTTTATTATATCAGTTATGGAATCTCAAGAGGACGGTAGCATCCGACAATTTTCTCTATTGAAATTTGGATTTTATTCTTTCAGTAGCCTCAAGTCATGGATTATTTTCAGAGATGTATTAATGTTCTTCGGGGTTTTTCAAATATAACATAATGATTGGAGTGGTCCAATATATGATCACATATTACAGACTTCTTAGAAATCCCATCGGCTATGTATTCTTCAATTGTTTTCAAGTTGCTCCTTTAGACCGGCCATATACATAAGAGAAGCCACATTTGAAAGGCTAAAAACTTCACGTTTATACTGAATGTGGCTCAAAACGTCCAATCGTTAACAACTTCACATAAAAAAGCGCAAATAATCTTTATTCCTTGTTTTTTTTTTTTTATGGAGTAGGCTGACAAACGAGCAAGCGGCTCACCTGATGATCAACGCCGCCAATGGACATTTGCAACACTACAGAAAGTACAAATGCGTTGCCAGCAATTAAGGGGGGGTTTTTAAGAGTGGGAGGAGGGAGGGTGAAAGGGATGAAAAAAGAAAGGGAGGATGTGATAGGAGATACGGAGTCAGAGGCAGAGAGGGGGGTGAGAGAGGGAAGGGGGAGGAGGATGGGCCACCGGCCACCTCACTCACGAGACGAAACGTGGAAACAAAAACAGTTCCACTTTACGCCGATTTTCTGTGAGGTCGTTGTATTAATTCGGTTCGAGCCGGCCCATTCAGCAACGGGTGCAGCCAAGTGGCTCTACCGCCGTAAAACCGTGTTGTCTTTACCTTAAAAATCACAGGGGTAAAAAATAGCGAAATATAAAACAAGTATATGTTCACCATTGTGCTAATTATTCTAATATTTTTTTTTTATGGAGAAGGTGGCAAACGAGAAAGTGGCTCATGATGATAACTGATCACCGCTGCCCATGGACTTTCGCAACATCTTGGATTAACGAGTGCTTTGCCAGCCTTTAAATTGGGAATAGACGGGAGCAATGGGATAGGCCATCGGCCACTTCCCTCGCCGTACGAAACGCGGAAGCATAAAAACTCCCACTTCACGACAATTTTCTGTAAGGCCGTGCTTCTTACAAGGTTTGAGCCAGCCCATTCAGGAGCAACAGTAGCTACCGCGTGGTTCTACCACTGAAATATACTACACAATTAACAAGCTGTGATCCAAAATTACTTTTTACGAAGTGTCAAAAATATTTTAGAATCTAGTGTAGACTTGAACGGAACCATTTAAACAATAGGAAATATTTCTTGACTGTAATTGATTTGAAATAAATTCAATTGTTATTTCGTTTTCCGAAAAACACATTTCGTACGTATATACTTATATGTTTCTTCACAAGTTTTTCATAAACTTCTCGTCACATTTTGATTATTTTATTGCATTTGCTATTCCAAAAAAACTAAAATGTCACATATATGTATGTCAAAAAATATTGGTAAAGCTATCCTACTGAATATATAATTTAGTGTTAAGAAATCACTTTTTATCAAAATATGACTTTTATCATATCCGTGTTAAATAATTTAAAATTAGCTTAAATGTAAACCTTGACCATACTTAAAACAAAGACGACTAAAGTGACAACTAATCAGCAAAACCATTTTGTTAAACATTAATTTAATTAATTACTACTTGCTTGCTCATTATAAACTATTATAATGGTCAAATCAAGCAAGCGTCTTCAAAAGCAATGTAATATTGCAAAAATGAATAATTTTTGGCGCTTCGGGCGCGATAGAGCCTCGACGCCGGCTTCTCGGAACCGACGACGTCGTCTGAAAAAGAAAAAGCAAGAAAGAAACTGGGGCGCGTCGAACTAAACCATCGGCGCCTACAATCACGCCGATACGATTCTCAATCCGCCCACGTCCGGTGGCGCTTAGCGTTTAATTTAATCTCTCGGACTAACGAGTGGTTTATGGTCTCGCCGAGCCCGAAAAGGCGCCGACGGGATTTCAGTAAATGTACAATATCGTAAAGCCGAGTTAACGTTCATCCTTCGTTCGATGTTAACTTTGCAGTGCTCGCAGCTTTGTCTAACAATGGAGCACGTGCTCGCTTTTGCTAATCCCTTTTTGATTGTTCTTGAATTGTAACTTAGTACTGAACACTATAGCGAGTAGTCATGCATACCATCTCTAATTGTAAATCAGATAACGTTTAGCATAGCGGCGAACATTTTCAAGTCATTCGCTTTCATTTTAAGCTAACTTACAAATTTTTTTTGTAAATAAAGTAAAAGAGAGACATCCGCCGGATGGTGAGCGACAACTTGCGGATAATGAATGTTGCGGACATGGGCTGCAGTGGATAGTTTACCATCAGGTAATCTAAGTACCAAAATAAGCTCGTCACGTTAGTGGTATAAGATTTTTAAGTAAGCAAGTACGCTAGCAACATTGCTCTTTAAATCGGAACACGATTTTTCACATTATTTATCATTATACAGATTTATCGAATTCATGTATTTATATATTATACTACTTTTATATTTTATGTAAATGTAACTACATATTTTATATTCAATTGTATAGTACACACGTAATACCGTATTTTAAAAAACTTTCCACTTAGGGGCCTGCTGG